>CM039478.1:27055102-27079509 GCA_022433065.1 Begonia loranthoides
TGGCCAAGAGTCTACCATTCAATTGGCTCATTCAGAGGGTCGTTGAGCATTACAGGGTACCGATCTCGGATGAGGAGCTGAGAATCGAAGAGAAGGCCATAGACGTCCACAACAAATTGAAAGTGGACCGAATGAAGCTCAACAAAGTTGAAGGGATATGGGTATGCAAGACTCCATCCAAGCCTATCCCGAATAAGCAAGCTACAGTGTCCTAGCAGCCAGCTCTCCCCTAGTTGTACGACCTCCACCCCCCTCAGTGGCTCAGCCTCCAGCCCCTCGGAGGAGCAACAGCCTTCAGCTCCCTCAAAGAAACAACCTCCAGCATTGCCTCTTTACCACATGGAGGAGGATGCTTCGCAGCCGATGCAATCGCCCCCTCCTCAGACATCTCATTTTACTTCGAAGCCTGAGGAGATGTCCGACTGGATGCGTAGGATAGAGGAGCTCCAAGAAATGGCATTGAACATAATAGAAATGATAGAGGAGCACCTTCAAATGGGGCTGCTCCAAATTAAAAAAATAGAGAAGCAACATCAAACGGGGCTACTCCAATTGCAAAAAATGGAAGAGCGAGCAGAGGAGAGACATTATGAGATCTTAGCAGCATTTCAGAGAATGTAGTAGCGAGCAGCCTCTCCATTGTCCTCGAAGCAATGGAAGCCACAGACCACTTGTAAGTTATTTACTTTGTATGCAAAGTTCAGTCTTTACTTTATTTGTGTGCGGCATAATAACGTGTCTGAAATTTGCAACACCATTGCCCTAAGAGGCAAACCTACTCCTCATGCCATGCTTGCCAATATGCAGGATACAAGTGTGTCATAGCCTTAGCCCCTTAAAACTGTGTTCGTGGTACATCTTTGATTTGGCTATATATGTGTGTCTACACTTATTCATGCCTTATTAGTCTGACGAGCTTTTGCCATTTTTTTTGGCAGCCACGTGAACTGATGAATCTTTTCAAGAAGTATGTTTGGGGAAATACTCTGAAGAACCTAGAGATGTGCGCAATTCTTTCGAGAAAGCATGTTGATTATGAGTAAACCATCACTGAGATCATCTTCCCAGATCAAGTAAGGAAGCCAAACATGGTGAGAAGCCTTCTTTTGTATCTTAGTGTAGAAGCTTTTATCTTAGTACTCATCCGAACTCATATGCAGTGCTATGCGGTGAAGGCGAAGATGCTTTCGCGGTTCAACAACAAAAATCGCTACTCACAATAGGGGATTCACGTAAGTAACCATCTCGCATCTTGATGCACTTCCAAGTGCAAGGATACCAATTCACAAATATAGCACAATTGGCTAGCGTCAAAACGGAGCAGTCAACTTCAAATGGGTATATCTTCTAGTGCATACAGCCAAATACGTTCAAATTTGCAGGGTACTAAGAATAGTTAAAGAACAAGCTCTAGTTGAAAATTCACAATAAAAAATGCTATGGAACAAAGGTTATGCAAGAAATAAGACTCTGCCCAAAAACAGTTTCGACAAAGACAATTTTGGTGACTTCCAAAGAACAATGCATAAAGTTGTGAATTTTTAATCCAAACGTCTTCAAATTTACATCAATTTTACCACATATCAAAGGGGAACAAACTCTCAAAAATCCAAAATAAAATCCTAAATGAAATGAACAAACTAGAGACAAACTTACGAGTGGTCCGCAATCCCTATACCCAGAAACTATGACTTCAGTGGACTCCTATGAAAGAAGCCTATCCAACTCGTTTTCTTTTCACTGTTGTGGCTCTTCTCTCTGGGTGAGCAACTAGGGCAAGTTGCTGGGAGAAACGTAATATAAAATCCAAGCTCCAAGAATGAACGAACTTGAGGAAGGAAGTCTTTGGATGACTAGTCGTCGGTGGAGACCTAGGTGAGACTCTGATTGGCATTTTATAGAGAGCTTCCAAACAAGCTGAAGCAGCTGTTGTTAATCCTTCAAAATTACCTGATTAGAGCTTCATGAGGGAGGCTTAATACACCTCCAAAGAAGCCCTAACACAGATTACAAAAATGCCATAAAAACAAAATTACAAAAGTAGGCTCAAAATAAAAAAACAGACAAAAAAGGTCCTTGGTTGGTTTTTATCACTCTATTAAAGCAGTGTTTGACCAAAGCAACAAGCTCCAAATTTACCACAAAAGCACATTCTGTAAAGCTTAGAATGTTGGCTACAAGCTTGAAGAAGAACATGGGGCTATGTGAGATAAAAATCTTGCAAAATGTCAAAAGTGCCCATCAATGTTTGGAGGTCAGATTCATTATACTCCATTATACTTGATCTTCCACCTATGTTTATCTCACATAACCTCATCATATTTTTGGATGTTTGATGAGTGTAGTTCATCCTCTTTCCTCTGAACACCGACAAAATAAACACTAGAAATTTTGTTAGAAAATCTCCATGTTTTAATGCTAGTGGATGGATCCTGTGGTGCATCATCCTCTCAGGGTGATTTGTCCTCTAATCCAGGGGCTAGCCATCTTCCTCCTCTTCTTCCTCAACATTCACTTATTTTCTTCCTTGTAAGTGATTATACAACCACCCAAGAACATACTTGTTCAATTGATTTGTATGGCTCTAAAACAGATCCAAATACATCTTGTCCCAAAAGAAACTCAAAAAGTCTTGGGAAACACTCATTTTGCTAGCAATTCCACTATGTGTAGGCTATTGATCAAAGCCCTCCCAAGTACATCTACGGCCATCAATTTGGTTCACCAATTAATCAACTACCATAGAAAATGCTATGATAGCATGAAGTTGCAATCCAATTAACCACCAACAATCTATTTGAGAAAAACACATATAGAATTGGCATGTCATCATCAAGCAAGGAGTCATGTTTATTTATAATCAAGGATTCCACATAATCAACATATAAATCCAAGATTCTAAAAGTGGTTCACGGCAATTCAAAGTGGGAAGATAAATTACTAACAAAGTTGTACCTCCCTTGGATTGGATGGGCAAAAATCCATGCTTGAAACTCATCAATGAAATATCTTTAAACTTGAAATTCCTTTCCTCAACCACAACATTAAAACCCTCTTTCTAAAACTCAAAGACAACACCAACATCAAAAGAATTTCCAATCCAACCAATTCTAAATAGCCAAGTAATTAAATTATTTGTCAGTACATACCTTGAGCACATAGTTTTGGATAGTTTGCTTATTTCTCCTTCATCATATTTTATAATGCAGCGCTTCAATTGCAACGAAGGTTCCACGTAAATTTTCTCAAACATATGCATGGAAATCATATAGAGATAGTTCTTTTTATCAATATTCAAAGGACTAACCTTGTCCTTGTTCAAACTTTGGGCAAGAAAATTTTGTGCCCTTTGACATTCTTCTTCTTGAGTTTGTAGAGTAACATCCTTTTGAATCACCACGCGGAGTGTAACGACCCCGTTATTTATTTACTTTAAAAATGATGAAATGCGTGAAATTTAAAACTTTTATAAAATGACTGAAACCTTTATTAAAACCTTTTAAATTGAAATCAGAGTTCTTTTCTTATAACCGAACCGTTAAAATCCTTTTATTTTGACTCGTCACTCAAATCGTTATAAATAACGGAAGACTGATTGATAAAATCATTTTTCTTTAAAAACATAGCGGAAGCATAAATAGTTCATTTAAAGACAATAAATAAAGTGTTACTTTATATTTTACAAAGCTCGTTCCTCTTTACATTTGTTAGCCTAACCAGCCAAAAGTCTCACCAGTGCAAATCCTTTATTAGGTGCTCTTAATCTGTTCGTCATTTTCCTCTCGTACTTGTACCTATATCGCAAGACATAAACTATGAGTCTAATGCTTAATAAGTGATAATACCTAATATGCTATATGCACATCCTTGCCATTTAAAACCGTATGTAGTTTCTCTTTTCTTTTTCTTTCTTCTTAACTTTGATTTTTTCCTATTTTCGTACTTTCTTTCTGTTTCTATTTCCATTCATGTTTCTGTATCCATTTCGGTATTCGTCATCATACTCATTTTCATATCCGTTCTCGTGTTTGTTTCTGTATCCCTATCTATATCTGTATCTGTTTCCATTTATGGAAACTCTTTCCATTTCTGTTTCCATTTCTGTTTCCATATTTTTGCTTATACCGTTTCTGCATCCATTTTTGTCTGTGTTTTCGTATCCGTATCCGTATCTATATCTATATCCGAAGACTCATTTCCATTTCCATTTCTGTTTCCATTTTTGTTTCTATTCCCATTTCCGTTTCTTTATCTATGTGCATACTGTTTCTGTATCTATTTTTGTATCTGTTTCTCTTTTCATATTCTTTTGGTCCTGTGCCGGGCTGAGATACCAGACCACAAAAACCTTTATCTTTTTCTTTCGTTAGGTTATGTGCCTAGCTACCGAACCACACGCCCCTTTTATTTTCTTTTCTTTTGTTCCTATGTCGGGCTGAGCTACCGGACCATAGAATCTTTTATCTTTTGTTCATGTTCCCGGCTAAGCTACCGGACCACACAAACCTTTATCTTTTCTTTTCTTTTGTTCCTGTGTCGGGCTAAGCTACCGGACCACAGAAACCTTTATCTTTTGTTCATGTGTCGGGTTAAGCTTCCGGACCACTCAAACCTTCATCTTTTCTTTTCTTTTTGTTCCTGTGCCGGGCTAATCTACCAGACCACATAAACATTTTCATAATCTTTGCAAATCATGATGCTTGATGTTCGTGAATGCATACAATTTCTAACGTATAAATAAGGAATATAAATAAACACTCAACGTGCGATTCACAAAACGTGCTATAAAAACTATAGACATGCTGTAAAACAGTTAACAACAAAACGTGCTATTAAAAACTATAGACATGCTATAAAAACAGTAAACAACAAAATGTGTTATTAACAACTGTAGACATGCTTTTAAAACAATAGACATGCTCAATAATCTACTAATTTAATAAAGCGGTAAACAACGAAACATACATATCCTATTCTTGTGATGTAGGGCCCTGAAGACCAAAGCACACACATATCACTTACCTCAATTTCTTAAACCATTCAACGCTTATTTGTTATCTTTTTCTTCCTTCTTTAGTACCTTCACAATTTAATAACATTTGTTTATTAAAAGTCACAACTCAATAATTTCATTGTCTTTTCTTATCCTTAATTGCATACTAGTTCTAGGAATTCATTGACACCTAAAGTAGAACATAACCATTTGTTATCCTTTTATAGTTGTAGCTAATTTTTGCAGAACTCCAGAGAATGATTCCAACAATATAAATGACTTCTAACTAAAATCCATAACAGGGCAAATAGTATAATTCATCACTTAACATCCCATTTAACTCTAGCAATCCAACCATCAGAGAATAATTCCAACATTTATCCCAAAGTTTTCCTCTAACTAGTCACTTATCATAAACATAATATAAACACTCTAAATAAACTCACGGCCTAAAGTTCACACAACCAACAAAGTGCATATTTTCATAAATCAAACATCACATAATATTTGCCCAAGTAACAGAACATTGATCTCCCAGAACATACATCCAACATACCCACAGTTGCAGAAACAAACTAAAGATTATCACAACAGAGAACAATCATCCAACAACATAGGGTATATATTCAATATAGCTCATCCATTAACAGAGCCTAGACATCCATAAAATCCAAAATAAAGTGAAGGAACTCACTTACCAGAGACAGGCAAGAGCAGCTGGATCGTGAGCTGCAAGTCCAATCCACTTCACTGCCTTCCTCACACTCACTTCTCCTCACTTATCCTTTTCTCCAAAAGAGACTCCCCCTCTCTGTCTCTATTTTCTCTCTCAGTTCAGCTCACCCAAGAGCATTCCTCTACCAGCCTCCCACCTTTCCTATGCATTTCTACCTCACCATGCCTCTGCCACGAACACCCATGAATGTCCCAAAGCCATACCCTACCTTATGTCCATTCCTCATGCACGTACACATTGTCATCTATTCCAAAGCTAGAACCAAAGGAAAAGACCGGTTCGAACCAAACCGTAAGCCAGACACAGCTGCTCTTTGTGAATCGCCAGCCCCGCCCTTTGACCCGAGGCTGGAAATCGTTGCCTCACCATCGCCAATCCTCGCTATCGCCATTCCATTGTCATAGGTCACCTGAAATCGACAGATGGTTGTAGCTCACAACGACCCAACTTTTCATCGATCCAACCTGCGAAGCCCGACGCCCGAGACCTAGCCATGACCCGCGACTCCCACCAGGCATCATCTTCCACTTTCCCGAACGTTCTCCCTTGCTTTGTCTCCTTCGTCTTCACTCACTCTCCCACTCCCCCATTTTCTTTATGTTCTTCGCAAACTGGCCACGGACCAATTGAAATTTCCTTCCCTTTTTGATTTCCAGTTGAACCCGTGGACCAGACAGCCAGCTAACTTGAACCTGTTTTCCTCTCCCAATCACCATTAAATTTCTTTTTATTTCTATCTTTCACTTAAATCCCCACTTTAATCATTCACTTAATTCTTAATTCAAAACAAATCCAATTAATCTCGTTTCTTCTTCTTCTTTTAACTAAAACAGAGCCACAAAATTGTTTTTGGATCGAGCCAAATCAAACTAGCTCAATCCACATTTCTCCCCTTCAGTATTGTGATTTTTGTCAAGGGAAGGGATCCGCGCCTCGATTGTATTCGACCAAAAAGTCTGACCAAATTGGATAGATTCGAACTCTCCTAGATTGTATTGACCGCACTCAACCGCGAGTCGACTGAAAACTCACATTACAAACAGAGTAAGATTTTTGACCCAAAATGTCATCCCCACCTCGTCCCAAAATGTGAGGGATGACTCAAGACACTTTTCGGATTCAACTCCAAATCCGCGCATCAACCGCATGCATCCAAAAACTCCAAATACACTTTTTCCATCAAAAATTTATTACACCATAATATTTTCTCCCATATTTATACAACATTAATCAACAACATATCACCCCACAATATAACATGTTAATTATTCCAAAAATTCATTACATTAGTTTTACGGGGAAACATTCAGGGTATTACACGAAGATGTTCATCTTGAGCAATAAACTCCTCCTTATGCTTCAACTTCCCAACTCTATTTGTTGTCAATGACTCTTCTTCACTCTCTTTATAATCAACTCGGAAGGCTTCTTCTTTCGGACGATATTCCTCATTCATTGGAGACTCCATCATGACTAATGGACCTTCATGAGCATACATAAATTAGTCTTTCAACTCTTCTACTTTAGTTTCTGCCACAGTTTCTTCTACACAACCCTTATCCCTTGAGTACTCAAACAACATCATAGTCTTTCAATTCGGACATTGTGAAACAATGTGTCCAAACCCTAGGCACTTGGTGCACTTGAGCTCTCTAGACTTGGACCGAGAGCTTTCCTCCACAACTTTTTTCTCCCCCACTCATTTGCTAGTCATAATTTTTAAAACAAAAGGTTCATCTTTAGCTTTAACTTGTAGCTTGGAAATATTAGATAATTTATAGCTTGGCCGAGAATGACAAGTCTTGGAAGATCGTGCTAGTTGCTTTTCAATTTTTATGGCTAGTAGAATTACACTATCCATCATTTTATAGGGTTGGATCTCCACCTCATCCCCAATCTCTCGGTTTAACCCTTTGATGATTCTTGCAATGTTATGCTCCTCTTGTTCATCAATTCCACTCTTTATTTTAAGAGTTTCAAACTTGGATACATATTCCTCCACTGAGAGCAACCCTTGCTTGAGACTTTGTGTAACACTCCGATATTTTTAATTATCGGGATATTACAGAACGTATTAGGAGCGTTAGGCCTACGAATATTTTAGTGATAAAATTGGATTTAATTTGCTAAATTAAATCAATCATGAATAGGATAGGGTTAAGAATGATAAATTGGGATATATTAATTTAATTTGATAAATTAAATTAATAATGAGGTATTTTAAAGTTAATCGGAATTAAATTAATTAATTTAATTGATGAAAATATTTTAAATGAAATTTAAAATAGAAATATAATTTTAAAAAAAAAAAAAGAAATGGCCAAATCGGCCATTTCTTTTGCAGCAACGAAAATGAAGAAAGAGAGGGAAGGAGATGAGATCGATCGGAGGGATCGATGGAGGATCGGGAGCCGGCGATCGGAGGAGAGATCACTGCGACGCGGTGGCTGGCGAGCTGTTGGTTCGGCGAACGACGAGCAACGATGCGAAGCTAGAGCACGAGTCGGCGAATTTGGAGCTCCCGCGGGTTTTGGTTTCCGGCGATGCTTCCTGGCTTCAGGGCTTCCGCGGGCAGTCCATTCCGGCGACAAACTGGCGGGGACGGCGACGGCATTGGCGTTTCTTGGACGATAGCAGGGAGCGATCGGCGATGGAAGGGACGGTTTGGACAGGGCTGGGCTTCAAATTCGCGATTGGGCTTGTGACTTGGTCTTCGTTTCTGTTGGACTGAATCGGCCCACTGGTTTCTGCCTGGTGTTGAACGACACTGTGTGGTCCAGCTGGGAGGATTGATCGACGTGATTTTGGCCGAAAAATATGGATCTGTACCTGAAATCATGGGATTTTCCTAGGTAAGTGGTTATGTATTTCAAATTGCCTTATGTGTTTATTTATGGGAGGAGTTAATCAGGAAATAGGAAGAGAAAAGGCAGAGAAGGGAGGCAGTCTTGGAGAGGAATTTTCTCTGGTGTTCTGTAGGATTTGAGCTGTGGAAGTTGGAGCTGCCGTGGAACCGTGAGTGAGTGTGTGAAGGTGGAGTGAGTTGCTGTCCTAGAAGCTGGGAGCCAAGAGGAGTTTTTAATCGAGAGACAATTTGAAGGAATTTTCGTGATGGGAAACTGAGGATAACTGTTCTAGATTGGGTAAGGTTCTTGATCTTTGTGAGTTTAGTTATGTCATCAGGTTATGTTCTCCTTTTTCTTGGATTTAAAGATGAGATTTTTTATTAAGTTTCTGTATGATGTGGAGGAGATGGAGGTCCTCTCTAGGGTGTGACGCTGTTGTGTGTTGTGTGGAGGGAAGTCACTATCCATGTTCAGGTTTCGTCAAAATGGTAAGGAAAGGGTAGAGTCTGGCCGTATAAGCACTACCCACGAGTATGTGTGCGTGGGTTGTGTATGGTTTGGTGATTTCTAGTCTCTGTTGTGAACTCTCTAATTGATGAACCGTTAGTAACTTCTTGTTGATAATTGTGTGTTAGTTCTTTGGATTCTAATATAATAATTGCTCAGAATGCTTTCTATGCATAAATGTTATGTATTTAAGTTATTGTAATGCTTTGTATTAGTAGAATTGTATTACTGAGTAGAATTGCTATTGAATCCTTATTGTTAGCTCTGTTTTTAGTAATGTAGCTTGCCTTGTTGTTCGCTCTCTGGTAGTTTTAGGATCTGATGATGGTTGCTTGTTAATAGCTCTGCCCGTTTCCTTAACAATTATATTTAAATTCCTTCTATTAATTCTTTATGTTAGTTAATTGTAGAATTGTTTTCGTTATTTAAATTATGTTTATTTATTAGCCCTTTCCTTACTAAGCCTTTTAGGCTTCCAGTTTACTCGTGGTGTAGGTACCTGCAGGAGAAGATAGCGTTAGATTAGAAGCAGTGGATGAGGGATTTGCACGAACGAGCTTGTGTTTAACCAGGCTACGAAACGTAAGAAATAATCGGATTGTAATTTAAAATAAATAAAGTTTTGTAAATGTAATTTAATGTTTTGTTATTTCGTTAAAGTATTTTAGTTACGCTTCAGCAGTATTTTAAATAAATGATTTGTTATTAATGCTTCCGCAACGTTTTAATAAATTGTTTTACAACGCTTTCACATTTTATTTAATAGACGATTTTTATAACGAGTTTTAATGAAACGTTGGTAGCGTTCCGGATTAGGCGTATTCTAACACATTTTCTCAAATTTTTACGTATATTTAAAATGGGACGAAAAATCCGGGTCGTTACACCTTGCATTCGAAGAAACAAATCTTGTTTGTAGTGATGTGGTACAAATCTCTTTCTCATAAGTCTCTTCATCAATCTCCAACTATGGATTTCCTCTTCACCAATATGCGTCCTTTGATTTTACAAGTTTTCCCACCACACTCTAGCACAACCAAACAACTTCAAAGAAACTCGTTGATTTTTTTTTCTTTTTCAATTAATTGGAACATTCAAAATTTTTCTTTACTATTTCCAACCAATCAAGAACCATTTCTCGATTCTTCAAAAATAGGAATGGATGGCTTTAAAGGTTTCAAATCTACACAAGTTATTTTTGTACCTTGGACAAGATGGTTCATAACAATCGGTTTCCATATCATCCTCATCTTGTCTATTCTCTTTTCGGCCTCTAGTTTCAATTGAGAAACTAATTATTTTTCTTGGTCTAAAAGTTCTTGGTTCCCTCACATGTCCATTGGAGGGCTCCTCTTGACTTTGTTATAATTTAAGCAACATTTCCTTAATCTCATCAAGTTGGTGTTGCAAACTAGAATCAACCTTTTCTTGCTATTTCTCGGTTGATAGATTTGGGCCTGAATTGTGTCCTTTTTAAGAGCATTGTGAGCACCACTTCTTGTGTTCATTTTTTCAACAAAAGTAAACTTAAAGAGTTGCACAATAAGCCACTTAGGCTCTGATATCACTTGATGCACTTCCAAGTACAAGGATGCCAATTCATAAATATAGCATAATCGGCTATTGTCAAAACAGAGCAGTCAACTTCAAGCGGGTATATCTTCTAGTGCATACAGCCAAATATGTTTTGGAGAGAGCTCTGAAACAAGCTAAAATAGCTGTTGTTAATCCTTCAAAATTACCTGATTAGGGCTGAATTAGGGAGGCTAAATACCCCTCCAAAGAAGCCCTAATGTAGATTACAAAAATGCCTTAAAAGCAAAATTACAAAAGTAAGCTCAAAATAATAAAACACACAAAAAAGGTCCTTGACTGGTTTTTATCTCTCTCTTAAAGCAACGTTTGACCTAGCAAAACAAGCTCAAATTTTATAACAAAAGTACATTATGAAAAGCCTAGAATGTTGGCTACAATCTTCAAGAAGAATGTATTTTGATATAAAATCTTCCAGAATGCCAAAATGGCCCATGAATGTTTGGAGGTCAGATTCTAGATAGAATTTGGAAGCTCCATTATATTTGATCTTCTACCTATTTTTTATCTCACATAACCGCATCATATTTTTGGATGTTTGATGAGTATAGTTCATCCTCTTTTCTCTTGGAACACCTACAAAATAAACACTAGAAATGTTGTTAGAAAATCTCCATGTTTTAATGCGAGTGGATGGATCTCATGGTACATCACTTCTCTGGGTTGTCGTTCATGTTCTATGGTTTCTAATGCATGGTTTACATTTTAGTCACACCCAAAGCAGTCGTGTTTTATGTCATCCGTTGACCTGCACACTCAATTCGTTTACTAGTAATTGCTGCTTAAGCAATCTCCATCATCGTAACGCCCACTGACAAAGAGTGGTATATATTTTCTCTTGTGTTGATTCATATTGCTTTCCAGTTATTGCTTTCCGCTTCTGTGCTAACTATTTTCTTTGCATTTCAGCCTAGATGGCATCTTTCGGTGTACGAGTGTGATGCACCAAGGGGTCCAATCACCCGAGCACGAGCCAAAAGGCTCATTTCTTATCTAACCAATATTTGTTTTTTACAAGAAATACTCTACTTCAAGATATGGAAGAAACTCCCAAGCATGAAGATAAAGAAGCTCCAAAACATCTCCTTATTTGGAGTGAAGACACCAATCCTCGGATCACTCCCACAAGCCACAGCCATTTTGAGGAAAAAGAACACAAAGCTAAGTTGGACTTTTAGTGGAGATTTATGCCTTTATTATGCCTTGTCTAGCTAGGTTAATTTATGTTTTATGGAATTACTGGATGTTTTGCTAATTTTTTGGTTTAAGTTTAGGTCATGAACTCAGTTGCATTAAGGGTGCTTGGCTAGCATGTTACCCGAGCATCCATGCCCAAATTTTGTATTTTCGAGGGCATTTCTATAATTTTGTATTAGGGTTTCTTTAGGGGGTTTCTTAAACTCCCTTAGGCAACCCAAATTCTCAGTTTAGAATCCATTTTGAAGCTGAAGCTTATTTGTTTTCGAAACTCCCTCTAAAAACACCTCACCAAATTTTTAGCCAAGGAGATTCGCGGCCTGAATTTCCAAGACTTCTCTCCCCACGTTTGTCTACTTTTGGGGTTTAGATTTTATACTGTGAATTCCCAATAGCTTTCTCTAGCTACTAACCCGGGGTGGAGTTCCAGAAATGTAGAGAGAAAGCGAAGTGGAGAGGTTTCCTCCAAGAGATCCGCTGAAGTCACGGCTATTGGGCATAGAGTTTCCGTGGACCACTCGCAGGTTTCCTTTTGTTACATTATGTTCAGTTCGAGATTTATTCTGTAATTTTTATGGGTTGAAGCCCTGTCTAATAGGAAGAGTTGAGCACCATTTTCAAATCATTTGGATTTAAATTCAAGGTTTTATGCCCATTTCTCTGAAAGGCGCCGATTCTGTTTGGTGGAAAACTTTTTGTAGCTGATTTTTGTTTTGTGCTTAACTTGCACTTCACGATGAATTTGAGAGAGATTTTTTGAACTGGACTATCATCTCTGATACTTCTTCGATCCCTGAAAATTTGGTAATTTTCATTGGATGCAATTGAAGTTATGATTGGTTGAAGCCACTGCCTAGATTTTAAGCTAGCCGATTAAGCCTAATTTTGTTGAATTGCTTTTCTTGCAATTGGAATTTGCATCAGAGTGAGGGGATGAGGGTGATCCAAAATTGCGATAAGAAGGAACAGTTTCACGAGCATGACGATGAACTCATGGAGGGTCCGTTGTTCACCAATGCATCCAACATATATGTGGACCCGCAAGGTATTTTTGAACTCACGGATTTGCGACCAAAACCGAGCAAGAAAAAGGCAGCTTAGGGTAGTTAAGATGTGTAGAGATGCTGAATTTATTGTCATAAAGAATTCATGGACTCTTTACATGTTTCCATTTTCTTTTTTTTTGTTTGGATAAATATCTATTTGGGAAAAATATCTATTTTTGATGATTTCGTAGGGGGATAGACTTAAAAACAAGCGAAACTCTTGCAAAATTTTCAGTTTTTTTAGAGTGAAATTGATTCAAACGATTCCATTCATTCTCAACAAACAAATAAGCATGTTCATTGCATTTATTGCAACAATTTAAGCAAAGTGTGCATAACACTGAAAGATACAAGGCATATGAATGCTGACAAACCACTAAGGATTTTTGGACACGCCGCAGTGGTTTCTGACAAGCCGATGTGGCTCTTTGGACACGTCGTTGTGGCTTGATAACTATCCGCTGTAGCTTTATGGACAGGCCACCACAGTTAGTTATCAAGCTGCTGCAGTGCTTCCAAACAGCTGCAGCTGTAAGAACCCGGATTTTTCTTACTTCAAAAATTGCTTAAAATTAAAACTTTTCTTTTCCTTTATAAAATAGCGAAAAATCTTTTGTTTAAAACTCCTTTAAAGTGTGACCAAAGATCTTTTCTAAAAAGCAGATCGTTAAAATCTTTTTCCCTAAAATCATTACTTCAATTATTATAAAATCTTTTGATAACAAAATTACAGCGGAAGACTGGATAATTCATTGAAGGAACAATAAACAAACCGTTTACTTATTATTTAGAAAACCCTTTTCTCTTTAATTCCATTAGCCTAACCATCCACAAGTCTCGCCCGTGCAAAATCCTTCATCAACTGCTCTTTCATCTTTTCTCTTGCACGTACCTACACCACAAGCAATTTGTGAGCATAAAGTCCCAATAAGAAATGGGGTATGCAATATGATGTGTGCCTCTAACTCATTATGTCGGAATGGGTTCCACCCCTAACCATTCTTTTATTTATGTTTCATACATTACTCGTACGTCGAGCTGGGAGATTGGAGGAATCCGTGGTAGAGAGAGTAGTCTCTTGTCAGCTTCACCCACCTAGGGTAGACAGTCTCTCGCAACTCGACAAGGGAAGGGCATCATACATCTAGTCTACCTGGTTAGAACCGAACTACCCCTCCATCTTCCAACTCCCCTTTTTCTTTTTTCATTCATTTTCTTTATTCATTTTTCCTCACATAAATGCATATGAATACCCCTTCCGATAGGGCATTTCCTACTTGTTTCTATTATCATGATGCATGTTAATGCGAAACAATAATTACAATAACATATCAATATTGCAGAAATGAAACGAATCCTACTAAATTAAATACAAGCAACACAATAGAATATCAGGGAATTGAGCTAACCTGTGATAGCAATTATCATGGAATAAAAGTGCAACAATAAAATAGGATATATGACAAAAGAACCCACATGCTATAAATCATGGAATCATATTTAGAGCTATCTAATATAACCTAACAGTTCATCTTGTTATTAGTCTAAAGTTCAACGTGAGTTACAAAGCTTTATTTGGCTACAATAGTTAATCGTAACGGAAAACATGTTATTTAGTCGATAACACAAATAACTTAGTAAAACATGATTTGTCAACAATATTTCAAAACAGGATTAACAACCTATGCATATTCACAGAAATGAGACAGTTCATAATGAAGATTAACTAAACAAGCTCACATCAAGGGAAACATAAGTATTTAGCAAGTAGTAAGAAAATAGTGATAGGTTAATACAATACAGTGAGACTATCAAACAATGAGCAGGATAAATGTTCAGCACATTCAAAGGAAACAGAACTAATCAAAACCAATAACAGAGAGTTAATGTTTGCAACTACTAACAGAGAGTTATTTATACAAAAGTAACTATGAGTTTAGCTAACAGTTTATTTGTACTTAACATGTCATAAAGCATTTCATAGTTGAGCAGTTCATATCATAGAGTTCAGAGGAGAGACTATAACTTTAACAGGAAACATCATCACTTTCTCTACAAAACTAAGCATCGATTTACAGGAAAGAAAACATAGAACAATAACATTGAAGACAAACAGACACTGCTTATGGGTAGGGCCTCCACTGGCCAATGACTCTACCCAATTCTTACCCCAGTTTGCTAATCATTGAAGAATTTCTGTACTAGAAGAAAATACCGCAGTGAGTTGTTCAACCCAAAATTTTCCCTTCAATTCATGGACCTCACACCCAACGCGCAACGTACCACTTCAAAGAGCACACACTTCTGACTACTCAACTCTCACAGAGCACTCACTCTTCAGGGGATTCACTCACACGGAGAAGAGAAGAAAAATGCAGAGAATGACTTAGTTGGACAACCTTATACGCGAAGCTTACCTGGAGGAGTGGTCATCGCTCACCAACCGAAATGGAGAGGGGTGCCTAGACATGGGAGAGTTGCTTCTTTGTCGACTGAGTGGGAAATAAATGCCTAAACGACAAAAATGCTCGTATATTTAAAACAGATTTTTCACAAACTCGTGCGATTTCAGTCAAGGGAAGGCATCCACGCCTCAACTGCATGTCGTCCGAATTCGCCATTCTCCCTTAAAAATTGTGATTTTAGTCGAGGGAAGGCGTTTCTGCCTTGACCGCATGTCGACCAAAAAGTAGACAAAATCGGACATATTCAAACTCTCATAGACCGCATTCGTCTGCATATCATCCGCGACTTGTCCAAAAACTCATTTTGCAGACATAGTGCAATTTTGGACACATATGTTGTCCCAGCCTCATCCCAAAATGCGAGAGACGATTTGATACACTTTTTTGGACGCAAAACTACAACCGCGAGTCGCTCGAAAATCGAAATATACCTTTTTCCTTCAAAACTTTAATACTTTAATCACTCCATAATATTTTCTCTAATTTATACGGCATTAATCAACAACATACCGCCCCGCAGTATAACACATTAATTATTCCAAAATTCATTACATTATATAATGAGAAAATATTGGAGGGGTATTACAGCAGCGGCTTGTCAGAGGGCTGAAACACAAATTCAATTTTTTTAAAAAGGAAAAGTTGGTGACTAGACATTATCATACTAATCAATTTCCATTCATCATCAACAACTAAATTCATCAAACCAATATATCAATTCAATTATAACGATAAAGTGCAATACAATCGCATATATATCAAACGAAATTTATAAAACCAATATATTAATTCAATTAACCTTCCTTGATTAGAGAAGACGACACTCAACTAAAGTGACTATTAACTACGCATCGAAAGTAGATTACATCATCTACAATAGATTTTTCAAGGTAGCCTATTGTATTGTAGAACCTCTAATAAACTATTGTATATGATATGTATATGGTTTCGACGCATAGTTAATAGTCACTTTGAGTGAGCTTTGTCTTCTCTAATCAAGGATGGTTAAGGTGTATATTTGTGTAAGTTTGTGTTTGTGGACCTTGGGCATCATACTCCTGCAGAACACATGGTAAATGAAATTAGCATAGTTCAAATAACACTTCAAAATGTAAACGTCATAATGGGCTCACCTGCGTCTCAAGAACTATGTTAGGAACTGTCTCGGTGACTCTCTCGTGGACTGTCTCGGGGATTATGTTAGGATCTGGTTTGAGGGCTATCTCAGGGACTCTGAAACCCATATATGTGTCGTACGAGCTTCCTCTACCGCCTCTGCCACCAGATGCATTGGACTCTGGGCCTCCACCTTTGCACATGCGGGAATTGTGCCCCACACCCTTACACTGGCCACAGGTCATGATCATATGTCTTCTAGGTAGCACTGTTCGGCTTGGGGCCTCATCCACATCCCGTATTCTATGTTTTTGCGGCCTTCTTGGAAGCCCTTTTGAATGGTGGTGGGATAATTGGATCAAGATGTATCAGAGGAGGCCACATGATTTATCCATTAACGGGACAGACAAAGTGGGAGTACATCGCAATGTATGTTTCCCGGTAATAGCACACATGCACAAATTCCTCATGAGATCTCCTCATGAAGTGAATGCATGGGACTGCATGGACACACGGGATAGCAGTCAACTCCCACCGGTAACAGCTACAAGTACGCATGTCCAAATTGACAAAGTACTATTTGTTACCATTGCTGACCTCAAACTGGGTAGCTCCTGAAAATTGGGGCTCCAATTTTGACCGACAAGTTGTAGTTTAGCCGGTTGTTGATTTGCAGACACCAAAAGGTCCATCAAGCAAGCTATCTTTTTATTTTTTTTCATGATCCTACCCATGATGCCCTTTCACATCTATTCCTCAAAGATAGTTGTGGGTTGCCAGGTCAAACAAAAATAACTTCGCCATCTTTCTCTCAAAGTGACTCTATGTTGTGGCTCTAGACACGGCCCACATTGCATCCTTGAATAACATGCCTTTAAATTATTTTTGAAAATTGTCATACAGGTGTCAAATGCAAAACCAATGGTCTGATTTCCCTGCCATCTCTCTGTAGCTAGCACTAGCCCTTACAAAGATTCATAGTATGAGTCAAACATTGGTACAAAATGCATAACATAAACATAGAATGCAAAAACAATCAATCGCACCTTTTGTCGGTCAGAAATAATTGTCCACCCATTGCCAATCGGGGTGTTTAGATCGTCGAGCAACAATTCCAGAAACCAGCTCCAAGAAGCCTTATTTTCTGTTTCAACCACTGCTATAACAATCAGATACATTCCATCCTTCCCATCGATGGTGACAGTAGTGAGCAGGTGGCCTGGAGTCGCTCCCTTCAAGTGGCAACATCCAAACAAATAACCGGTCTACCACAATTTTGTAGGGCCATCTTGCATGTAGCCAAACAAATGTATATCCTTTTAAATGCATTCATCTCTAGGTCAACACGCACCTAGCTTCTAGGATTAGGCCTCTGAATCTCCTCGGCATAGGACCATATGAGCTTGTATTGCTCATTATCATCCCCTTAGTTAATTTTTTTAGTCGCATTTCTTGCCTTTCTAGCAAGGCTGGGTGTGATGTTGATGTTAAAGTTTTCTGACATTCTCAATTATGGAACAAAGGTCCCAATCGGCCTGACATTTAAATATGTCCAAGTAATGCACTACCACCCATTTAGCAGAGGCATGACGACTTTTCATCTTTCTCAAGCAAGTGTGAACGTCGTTGTAGCACTTTATTTGAAACGTCATTTCACCTTGCATTTTTTAGGCATGCAGCCACCACGTGCATCCTTCCTGGCAGGTAGCCCTCAACTGATGTGTGTCACTGTGGGTGAATTTTATCACATACCCATTCTTCAATGCATGATCGACTGTAATACCCCAATAATACTTTCCTCGTGCATGCGATGTAACTAATTTTTGGAACAATTATAATAGTACATTTCGTGACCATACGTGTTAAATTATGCCATGTTTATATGGGGTAAATATTGTGGAATAATTGAAGTATGAAAAAAGTGTGTAATGGAGATTTCAAACGTAGTGGATAAAAGGTGTAATCGAGATTTCGGATGCACGCAGGATAGGGGTCGCGTCCAAAAACATATTTCATGTCGTCCCTGCATTTTGGGATGATGTAGGATGAGACTCTGCATCCAAATCTGTCCATTGCCTGTAAACGCGAGATTTCAGATGAACTCGGACGATGGCGGATGCTAGCGGACATAGAGAAATCGAATCTGTCCAATTTTTGGACAGTTGCAGACGCACGTGAACGAAGGCAAGGACGACTTCCTCCATCAAAAAATGCAGCTCTCACAGGAGAAATAAGGATTTTGGACAAATGCGGACGAGGCTAGGACGCCTTCCCTCCTCTGAAAAGTCCCAGTTCTACGAATAAAAAGGTTTAAAATAATAGAACGTTTGTCATGTAGTCCATTAAAACCTACTTAAATGACATGAGGACACACTCCCCCATGCCTGGACCACTCCGTCTCCATGTCAAAGCAAGCTCTCCCTTTCTGTTTGGTGTACAAATGTCGCACCCAGATAAGGCTTCATGCTTCAGTCTGCCTTTTTCTGGAGTCAATTGTAGTTTGTCATCTTCAGCTTCCCATGCGAGAGAGAGAAATGACCTGGAGCATTGTGTGTGTTATGTGAGTTCTAAGTCGAGTGAAGTGTGAGTTTCGTGATGGAATATGTGAGTGAGTGTGAATTTCTGTAAGCTAAGGAATGCAAGGATTGAGCTGGGTTGCTACTGCCTTTTCTGTCAATGTAGGAATTCTTCAACAATTAACACACTAAGGTAAGGATTAGGTAGAGTCTTGGCCAGTGGAGGCTCTACCCACAAGTAGTGTCTGTTTGTTTCTCTATTTTATGTTTCGTATTTTCCTTTACTACAAATGATGAACAGATGTAGGAGCAGTTGATGAGGGATTTGCACGGACGAGACTTGCGGCTGCTGAGGCTAACTAATGTAAAAAGTAATTGAGAAGAGCACTGGTAAAATATAAAGTAATGACTTAATTAACTATTTGTAAATGAACTATTTTATGCTGCCGCTATGTTTCGATAAAAGATTTTATAACTATAATTTTCTACAAAATCATCACGATTTTAATAACGATTCAAAGTAAAAGGGTTTTGTTAATGGTCTGGTTATAAGAAGCGCACTCTGATTTCATATTAAAAAGGTTTTAATAACGATTTAGAAAATGAAATAATTGTGCAAAAATTAAGAATAGAGATTACAATCATCCAGATAAAATATACCTCACAAAAATCTCTCAAAGGAGAATACTAAAATAAAAATAAAACTTCGCCAGATCTAAACTTGACTTGGCAAATGGAAATCCAATTGAAAAATTCTTGAAATGTGTCATTGGGGTGAGTTAACTAAATTCAATAGGAATTATATTTTTATAGAAAAAAAATTGAATTAAAGTGATGTTTAAGCATGCATGAATTTAAAACTTACGTTTTATAAATTCCTTTCAGAAATAAATATACAAAAAAGCATGTTTGCAAAATCACTCACTAATATGTAATATGTAATTAAAATAAGCCATTGTTGTATAAATTAAAAATCACAGTGAAAATGGAGCAACTCACGGACTCCAGGCACACCATGCCGTAGGCATATAACAAAATAAAGGCGATACTCGGCAATTGCAAAAGCCAAATAATACCCTGATCAAGTGTAGGGATTCGCAACCCAATGACACGACACATACAACTGTCTTATTTATTACCTATTTGCACTTTAGGGATTCGAACCAAAAGACATTTCAAAAATCTCCTATTACCTATTTCAATAACAAACAAATACATTATGCACAGTAGAATATGTGAATAAAATACACCCCAAATCGGGTTGAGCAAACTTGATTCGCACAACTAAGTTGATCAACAAATATTTATAGGCATGCTTGATTGAAACGTGAACAGTGTAAATAAAATATAATATAAAAATCCAACGGTCATAAAAATGGACGCATCATTTTATATGTGACTTGTCTCAAAATAATTATTTTATAAAAAATATGCAAATCCAGTGCATAAATAATCCCTACCTCGAAGTGGGTTATTCCGATTTAAGCCCAATTACTCTAAATGTCCAATTGATAGAGTTCATAACTTAAATTAATATTCGGGTACCTAGAATGAAGTTGAAAAATTTTGCGAGTTAGTTTTAAAATCCCCAACATTATTTAAAATTAATTAGGTTAGAAAAAAAGCCCCAAAACAGGCCAAAACAAGCTCAAAAGAAGACTTAGGCATTTATCATTTGGCCACATGGCCCAGGGCTTAGGCCTATCCCATGAGCCAGGCCACAGTTCATGGATCCTGATCCGCGGGTCTGTTCTGTGACCAGCAGAGAAGGAAGCTGTGTCTCCCCTCTCGACGCAAACAATCAACAAACACTTCCAATCTCCACAGCGAACAAACCGACTCTGGCTGAGACTCCCTGTCTCGGCCAGTCGCCCAATGACTAAATACGATGGTTTGGTAACATCTATAGTGTGACTTAGTTTTAGCTGAGTCGATGCCCAACGCTTTACACATACGGAAGTTCACACAATAGAATTGGAAAATTTTCCAGATTATCCAATCAACAACAACTTATATTAGAATCCAATAATCTAACTCAAAAGTATTAAATCGACAGGTAAAATCCATATCTAAATCTTCAGACCCATACCATTAAGCAGAAACGAAAATCAAATGGAAAATTTTGATTTTTATACCTTCAAGTTCCCAGCTTCCGACTACATGATTTTCCTCCCAATTGACCAAGAACTTTAACCCTTTTCCTTCAATGCGGATAGTTTTTCCCCTTAACAATTCCAAATTAAAGTTTCAGACTTCAATCCAAATACTAATAACGTAGAGTTAGGAGAACAAGACTTACTATTATCGACACTTGACTCAGCTAAAGAGTTTCGATTCCACCCAAAGTAATCTTAAATCCTATCGTCCGATGGAAGGAAATCTCGCCGTGATGGAGATAAGAGCTACAGAAGTTGGCATTTAAGGAGAGGAGAAGGGGAGAAATCAGGAAAGAATCCCTGATTTCCAGTGGCAACATTGAAGGCTTGGGGAAGTGTTTTCGGAAACGTCTCCCCCAATTCAATTTATAAAAATTTTTTTGTTGGGCCCTTTGGGCCAAATATCACAGCGTCACAGTTGGTATCAGAGGCATAGCCAGCTCATGTGTGATTCATTAGGCTACGGATAACCCAGACTCATCAGGCAATACTCCTCTGACTGTAAGGTTACGTTTATGTTACTGAATTGTTTTCTTTTTTCTTATTACACTACAATGTGAAAACGTATAGGATTATAAATGGCTGAAACTTTTTCCTTAAACTTATTACCCTACAATGTGAAACCGTATAGGATTATAAATGGCTAGGTGGGGAAGAGGGAATATTCCGGATAATGATGAGAGACCCCGAGCGCCCGGCTAGTGAGAGGATAATAATAGCCTAGATGAGGCTCTTGTTCGTGTTGCTGAGGTTGTGGAGCAGTAATTTTAGAGCATGGAATGACAATCTCAATACATGGAGCAGCATTTTTGATACATGGAAAGATTTATGAGGCAAGATCATAAAAATGGGAACGGGAATAAATGGGCACTACCGATTCAAAGAGAAGCAGGATGGGAAAAGTTCCCAAGGCTCAAGCCTCCCTGTTTCAACAAGAACATCTCAGATATTACGAGGGTCGAGGAGTGGATATGCTCCTTGGAGGATAAGTTTGTATATGCAGATATCGCCAAGAATGAAAGAGTTAAGTGTGCTACCTTTTTTTTGGAGCATGATGCACGTTTTTGTTGGGACACGATGAAGTCCTCATGAGACATCGGAGCCCTCACATGGAAAAACGTCAAGGAGATGTTTAATGACAGTATTTCAACGATACCATCTGTATGCAGAAACTGGTAGAATTTGTATGCCTACGACAGACTGGCACTGTATCGAAGTATGAACAGAGATTTGAGGCATTATCCTGTTTTGCCCCTCATCTGGTGGCTACCGAAAAACACAAAGCCCATCATTTTCTTTAGGGCCTCAAGATCGAGATCTTAGAAGAAGTTATTGGAGCTAGAACTGAAGGTGTCCCCTATTCCAAAATTGTGGCCAGCGTAACTGTCACGACCCACAAAGGACCCGAGACAGAACGAGGAATGATCCGGTCCAAGAGGAGGACCGAATCATCCAACCCATTTAGTAGCGGAAGACTAAAATTTAATTATTTAAAGCCAGGGCCCAAAATACAATGGGCTTAACAGGTTCAAAAGTGCAATCAGATAGTAAAGAAATATAATCCAATTAAAAGAAAAACTGTGCAAAAAAATAAATTAAGAATTTAAGGATTACAATTATCCAAATAAATGAGTATACCTCACTAAAAGTCTCTCAATATAAGCTATTAATATAATAGAAACTAAACAACTCTAACCGGATCTAATCTTGACTTGGCAACTACAAGTCTGACTGATAATTTCCTGAAAATTTGTTATTGGGATGAGTAGACTAAACTTAGTAGGGATTTAAAATTTTCAGATTATAAAGATTGTTATTAGACATGTATAAAAATTTTAGAACACATTTTTAAGGAAAATTGTACAAAAGGACACGTATTTAAAACGACCAACTAATACGTGGTATGTAATCAAAATATGCCCTTGTTTCACTAATTAAAACCACAGTGAAAATGGAGCTACTCGCGAACTCCGAGCACACCATGTCATAGGCATGCAAGAGAATAAAAGCAATGCTCGGTGATCGCAAAAGCCAAATAACACCCTGATCTGGTTTAGAGATTTGCAACCCAAGCACACGACACACACAACTATCCTATTACCTATTTGCACTTTATGGATTCGAACCCAAGAACATTTGAAAAAAATTCTCCTAGTATCCAATTCAACAACAAACAAACACATTCTATACGGGGGAATGTGCGAAAATTAATTATAATAAAAATAATCTGACAATTTTCAAAATGATTGCCTCGTTATAATTTGAGAGGCGTCTCAAAGTAATTGTTTTTAAAATAAAATGCAAATGTAGTGCATAATAATAATCCCTACCTCAAAGTGGGTTATTCCGATCCAAGTCCGATTATTTAGAATGTCCAATTTATGGGTTCCCCAACTTAATTCAATATTCGGGTACCTAAAATAAAGTTGAAAAATTCTGTGAGTTAGCTTTAAAATTCAATTGGGTTAGAGAGAAACCCCCCAAACAGGCCCAAAAACAGACTTAATTTCGGCCCAAAAGGTCTTGATTCCTTTTGGGCCACTATACCTAAGGCTTAAGCCCAACCCAAAAATTGAACTGCAACCCACGGTCCAATCCGTGGGTCTTCTTGGT
Source organism: Begonia loranthoides (assembly GCA_022433065.1). Taxonomy (NCBI): domain Eukaryota; kingdom Viridiplantae; phylum Streptophyta; class Magnoliopsida; order Cucurbitales; family Begoniaceae; genus Begonia; species Begonia loranthoides. The sequence continues at coordinate 27,078,887 of CM039478.1, forward strand.
GACCTGCAGAGAGGGAGATCTCTTCTCCCCTTAGATGCATACAATTTTCCATTCACAGTACTCACATAAACAATTTCTTTCATCTAGCGAACTAATCGCATCTGGCCGAGACTCCCTGTCTTTGCCGTGGACCGCAACTTAGTGTTAGCTGAGTCACTGACCAACGAAATACATCAATGGAGATTAGCCCAATGTAACTGGAAAATTCCTCCAAATCAACAATGACTTATATGGAATCAACCAATTTATCCCTAAAGAACGAAATTTGTAGATATAATTCATATCTAATATTCAGACCAACATCAACGAACATAAGCGAAAATCGAACGAAAAAATTTGATTTTTCATACCTTCAAATTCATAGCTTCCGATTTATTTTGAAGGATCCCAGCACTGTCCCAAAGCCTCATACAACCAAAACGACTTCCAAACTCCAACCTTTAGAAAAAAAAATGATGTTTATTCCAATTTGTTCAGTGAAGAGGCAGGGAAGAATTTGGGGAAGGGAGTTGACTCACTTGTCAAAGAACACTAATGAAGTCGGAACCCTTCTTTCCTCTAGTTGTTGGCCTCTAGTTGTTGGAAAAGAACCACCCCCCCCCCCCCCCCCCCCCCTGGAAGTC
>CM039478.1:27084509-27249653 GCA_022433065.1 Begonia loranthoides
GGGGGGGGGGGGGGGGAGTCGCTTCTATCTGAATTTATTGGCTAAACAACAACTTTCATCATTTTATCCCTAATTTTATTCGTAGGTCTGGGCTATTTCGGACAAGTATGGACGTACTGGTCTCGTCCACATTCGCCCACATGAGTAAAATTCCTAAGGCAGAAACCGTGCCTTCGGACGAGAAATGGCATTCTCTCCCATTCCGTACCGTCCGAAGGCGACATACAAACGCAAAATGGTGTCCACATGCAACGTTTGCATGCATCCGAATGTGTACAGAACTCAAACTGAGTCAAATCGGACGCGAGCCAACCACGTCTGCATTCGTCCAGACTCGTCTAGAACTTTCTAGGAATTGGACATATTCAAAGCGGACGAAGCCACCCACGTCCGCACTCATCCAGACCCGTCCAAAAGTTCGCAACACAGTGAAGTCAGGACGAAAAATCGCATCTTGAGTCATCCCAATCCTTGAGACGGCGCTCCAAATGCTTGCAGATGACATGACTCATCCGCAGCGTCATCTGTAGGTGTCCAAAAATGCCCTGGACAACATTTCCCCACCTTTTTCCCACTTAACATTTATTCCATAACATTTACCCCATAAATACACGTCATAAAATAGCACGTATAAATATGTAACGTAATGTCCTAGTCACTACATCCTTAATTTACATTGCGTATACGGGGAAAACATTATTGGAAATACTCCCTTGACTTAACGCTCTGACTATGTCCTTGGTAATACCCCGATATAAAAAGTCGGGGGTGTTACAGCCAAAGCCCAAGTAGTGGAAGGGATAAAATTCATGGCAGCAAGACAAAGGGAAACAAGTAAGAGAATGTGGAAATCCAGTTCTAGCCAACAATCTAGTAGCTGTCCATCAACAGGCCGGGGATTCAAGCGACCCTCTGAGGGTGGGCCGCAGCAAAGATCGAACAATCGACCCATGACGCAGACATTCAATGCCCCTGAACCTAACATATGCCCGAATGTAAGAAAGCCCATTGCGGTGAGTGCTTGGCTGGTTCGGAGAAGTGTTATATGTGTGGCAAGCCCGGCCATATTGCCAAATACTGCACAACCCAACCCGATGGACAAGGAGGAGTGGCCCCACGGGTTTTCACCATGTATGGATTGGACCAGGATGAGGAGCAGCTAGCAGTTGTGGTAGGTACACCTCATTTTATTCAATTAATTATATGTGGTGTTAATTGCTCTCTAGTTGAATTAGGAGATTTTACCTTAGAATGAATAAGTTACCTAATTATGACAGATACAGTTTATGTTAATAAGTGTGTTGCATACATGCTATTCGATTTGGGTGCTACGCACTCTTTTATTTCAACAAATTTCTATGGACGAGAAAATTGTTTCTCCAGTAACGTGAATTGTACGCTTTGCTTGTTATTGCCTTCTGGTGACAATTTAATTATCGACAGAATTTTCAAGGCCTATGTAGTAGAAATAAATGGCCGTTTATTTCGGGCCAACTTAGTCATTATGGACCTTAAGGAGTACGACGTCATCATCGGAATGGATTAGTTATCTTCGCACCACACAATCATCAACTGTAAGAAGAAGGAAGTCTGCTTTTACCCTCCGGGTGGTGAACTGCACACTTTCCAAAGAACCAAGGAGAAGGAGAAACTGGCTATCATCTCTGCGCTCAAGGTAGATAAATTGCTGAGAAATGGATACGACGGGTTCCTCATAAACGTAATTGATACTATCGCAAATCTTGAGGCTAAGTTGGAAGATGTTGCAATAGTCCGTGACTTTCCAAAAAATTTTCCCGACCGCGAGATAGAATTTGTGATTGACCTACAGCCTGGCACCGAACCTATTTCCAAAAATTCATATCGTATAGTGCCAGCTGAACTATAGGAGTTAAAGGTCTAATTGGAAGAACTAGTCACCAAGGGGTTTATTCGTCCAAGTTTTTCCCCTTGGGGTGCACCTATGCTGTTTGTCAAAAAGAAAGATGAGACGCTAAGAATGTGTATTGACTACCGGGAGCTAAACAAAGTGACAATTAAGAACAAGTACCCTCTACCATGGATTAACGACGTATTTGATCAGTTATGTGGTGCCTGAGTGTTTTCAAAAATTGTCCTCCAATTAGGTTATTATCAATTGAAGGTTAAACCAGACGATGTACCAAAAACTACTTTCTGCACCAGGTACAGGCACTATGAATTCTTGGTTATGTCATTCGTATTGACCAACGTCCCTGCAGCCTTCATGGATCTGATGAACCGGATCTTCACAGATTATCTAGATAAATTTATTATTGTTTTCATCAATGATATCTTGGTCTATTCCCGAATGGAGTAGGAGCATTGTGAACATCTTCGGATGGCTCTATCGGTTCTTAGCCAGCAACAAGTGTACACCAAATTTTCTAAGTGTGAATTTTGACTAAGAAAAGTTGGCTTCCTTAGCCATGTGATCTCCAAGGATTGTCTCTCTGTAGACCCTGCTAAAGTACAGGCGGTTGTGGATTGGGTGCAGTTGAAGAATGTCGGAGATATGAAGAGCTTCCTCGAACTAACAAGATACTACAAGTGTTTCATCAAGGGATTCTCTAAGATTGTTCTACCACTCACCAGTCTGACAAAGAAGAACGCACAATTTTGGTGGTCCAGCGATTGTGAAAGGAGTTTCCAAGAATTGAATCATAGACTGACAACTGTCCCGGTATTGACCTTACTTGTGGAGGAAGGTGATTTTTGTATTTACTATGACGCATCCAAGAGAGGACTTAGTGGAGTGCTTATGCAGCATGGAAAGATTATTGCATATGCTTCCCAACAACTCAAGCTTCATAAATTAAACTACCCCACGCTTGACCTAGAGCTCACTACGGTTGTCTTCACTCTAAAAATCTAGAGCCACTATTTGTATGGGCAGCGTTGCGAGATCTACTCGGATCATAAAAGTCTTAAATACATCTTCACTCAGAAGGAACTCAACATGAGGCAGTGACGATGGCTTGAGTTGGTTAAGGACTATGATTGCGAAATCAAGTATCATCCGGGGAAAGCTAATATGGTAGCGGATGCTCTTAGCCGCAAAGTTGTCGTGATGAGCATGTTATGTGAAGAAATGCCTTTTGGACTTCAGAAAGACTTATAGGAGCTTGATATGCAGATGGTTCCAATGCAGTTTGATGTGGTATTATCAAAACTGACCTTGATGTCGTCTATATTAGAGCAGATTAAAGAGCCTCAGCAAGACGATAGGGTAATTGGGAATTTCATATTGAACCCAACCTTACTAGAATATCGGGACTACTCTATGTCTATGGAGGTCATAATAAAGTATAAAAATAGATGGTATATGCTGAGCAGTACGGCTCTGCAAACAAAGATTTTATGAGAAGCTCACTCTTCTAGTTTCTCAATTCATCCTGGTTGTAACACAATGTACTAGGATCTTAAAGCATACTATTACTGGCCAAATATGAAGTATGACATTGTTGTGTACATAGTTTTATGATAGGTATGTCAATGGGTGAAGGGCGAACACCAACGACCAGGTGGTTTGCTCCAACCATTGCCAATTCTAGAGTGGAAATAAGAGCATATCACCATAGATTTTGTCACAAGCTTGCCCAGGACTGCTGGAGGCCATGATGCAATCTCGGTGATCGTGGATAGATTGACGAAAGTTTCACATTTCCTGCCTGTAGCCATCGCTTACAAAATGAACCAGTTCGTTGACTTATATGTTAAGGAGATTGTATGGCTACACGGTGTTCCGGTTTCTATCGTGTCAGATCGAGACCCGCGATTTACCTCAGTGTTTTGGAAGAGTCTAAACAAGGTCATGGATACGGAACTGAAATTTAGCACAGCATTTCACCCTCAGATAGACGGCCAAAGTGAGAGGACTATCCAAACTCTCAAAGATATGCTTCGTGCCTGTGTGCTTGAATTTTTGGTTGGATGGGAGAAAATACTACCATTGGTACAATTCGCCTATAATAACAACTTCCAGAGCATGATAGGCATGGCACCATATGAAGCGCTATATGGGAGGAAGTGTAGATCTCCCTCGTATTGAGACAAGGCAGGTGAAACTACCTTTTACGGCCCTGAAATAGTAAAGAAAACTGTGGAATCTGTGGTCATAATCAAGCAAAGGATGTTAGTAGCCCAAAGCCGTCAAAAGAGTTATGCTAATAATCGTTGGCGAAGTCTGGAATTCAGTGAGGGGGACCGTGTATTTCTAAAGATATCTCCTTTCAAAGGTGTCGTACGCTTCGGAAAAGGGGTAAGCTCAACCTGAGATTTGTGGGCCCCTATGTAATCACAAAAATGATTGGATCGGTGGCCTACCAGTTACAGCTACTAGACTCTATGGCGGGAGTGCATAATGTATTTCACATGTCAATGCTCAAGAAGTGTATGGGGAATGTAACTTTATTGAACCCTCCCGAAGACATCGAAGTTCAAGCTAACTTGAGCTACAAAGAAAGGCCTATTCAGATCCTAGACTCCAGAGTAAAGAAACTACGACGCAAGCAAATTTCGCTAGTCAAGGTTTTATGGCTGAACCATACAAGTGAAGACGACATGAGGGCCAAGTATCTAAGAGCTATTCAGTTAACTAAATTTTGAGGACAAAATTTTTGCAAGGGGGGTAGAATGTAATATCCGGATAAGAACGCCTAATTCTTTTGAGTAGCTCACTGTTGTAATACCCCGACTTTTTATGTCGGAATTTAATAAGAATAATTGGAAAGAAAATTGGGGTATTTGGAGAATTGGGTAATTATCAGGGTATTACTAAAAACGTATTCGTTGGATTATAACTAAAGGGAGTATTATGTTGGATAATTAAATGAAATTGAGGTTTATATTAATTGGAGATTTATTGGGGGATTAGAAAATTAAATTGGGGTTGGAATTAGAAATTAGGGATTTATGATTTTTAAGTGAAGGAGTGAAATAATTGGGAATAAATAGAAATTTGAAGAGTGAATCGGTTCAGCTGAACCGATTCACACCAATTAGTTGGCTATAAAGCAAAGAAAAGGGAAATTTTTTTTGTTGTGGCCTTCGGCCTTTTTGAGACAGAAGAGACGAGAAAGAGAGAGGGAGACAAAAGAGGGAGAAGAGAAAGAGCGAGCAATCGGGCGAAGGCGACGATGGGTCCGTCGAGCGTGGGAGCGACGAAGGCTCAGGTGGCAACGTCCTGACGGGCAGGCATGAGTGATGAGGAACAGCAACGCGGTTCACGGGCTAGGGCTCGAGATCAGAGTTCTACTGGCGACGATTTTCAGCTTCGAGCGAGGTGTAGTCGAGGTAAGTTGATGGTTTTTGTTCTCCTCCTTTGCATTCTGTGGCTAACGTTGATGGTTGGAGATGGCATGGGATTGGTGTTGGCGACTTTGCGAGGAAACAATAAATGATTGGTGATTCGTGTTGGACCGGTAGAAGGTCAGGGTCCAGCTTACGGTTGGGTTTGTACCGGCGATGACGAAACAGGCCACCCATGCCTCCTTTCCAGCCTGGAATCACACCCTGCATGCCTCCTCCCACGTTGATATTGAGTAGTATTTTGGGATGCTGTAGTTGACTTTGAGATGTTCAGTTGTTATAAATCTTTTGTTGGGGATTGGATTCTACATTCTGTGTTTGAATTTCTAGTATTACCCTGATAATTTAATATTAAGCTCTGCAGTTGGTAGTTTGAATGATGAGTATTCTGTTGAAATTTGTTTGTTCATGGTTAGGTTTCTATCGAGGGAAATGTTGGATATATGCCTTCTGTTTCTTTGGAATGAACCGATAGTTCAAGTTGAAAAATTAATGTTCCATGATTATCCTGGTTATTGACTATGTGAGTGGCTATTCTATTAATGAATCTGGAAATGTTGGTAGATAATGCCCTGTAATGAATATTGGTTGTGATGCTGGATAAATATTGTGTGAAGTCTTGTTATGTGAAGTGAGTTGTTAAGTTACAATCTTGATTCTCAATGTTGATGAGTGAAAGATCACCGTGAAGTAAATGGTTTTGTGGTGTTGGTTTGGTCTTTTGCCGTGATAGGTGTTGTAAGTGTGTAGTTCCATTATTTGGAATGTTATATTCGGTTTATGGATCTAACAGAAATAAGAGGTTGCGATGAACAGATAATGAAATGTTCTCTGTTGGTTTTTGGATTCGGTTCACTAATTGGAATAAAGATATTATGGAAATTGGATAATACAGTTTTATGACTCAATTTGGATATTGTTATTAAGCATTGATTTATGGGCTGATAATTTATGGATGAAGTTACGTTGGTAATTATGAGTCTATAATTTATAGATGGAATCACATTGGTTTCCGCTATATGTTAAGCTTTGTTTCTAGATGTTATCAATCGATATTAATTAATTAAGCTGAGTTGTAATTAATGAAACGGTTTCATTTGAGAAACTCTACTAAGCGACGTATATGGATTAAGGATAGAAAAAGACTAATAGTTAAATGATTAGAATAATAATTAAATGTTGTTAAATTGTGAAGGTACTAAAAAGAATAAAAGTAGCAATTAAGTGAGAGCACAACGCATCAAGGTAAGTGATATGTGTGTGTTTTGGTTTTCAGACCCTACATCACAAAAATAGGAGATGCATGTTTCGTTGCTTACCGCTTTCCTAGCATGTCTACAGTTTTAATAGCATGTTTCATTGTTTACTGTTTTAAATAGCATGCTTTGATGTTTACCGTATTAAAGCATGTCTACAGTTATTAATCGCATGTTTCGTTGCTTACCGCTTTCCAAGCATGTCTACAGTCTTTAATAGCATGTTTCGTTGTTTACTAATTTTAAAGCATGCTTACAGTTATTACTTGCACGTTTCATTGTTGACTGCTTTTACAGCATGTCTACAGTACTTATAGCACATTTTGGTGAATCGCACGTTGAATGTTTATTTATTCTTTCAGAAATTATATGCATTCACGAGTATCAAATGAAACAAATATAAATAATGGATGAATCATAAGCCATAAAAAGTACTAAGCGAACGAAGAAAAAAATAGCGAACTAAGAAACAAATTACGAACAAAGAAACCGATAACAAATGAATAATAAGTCATGATAAAGTAAAGAAAAGAGAATGGCAACGATATGACGTGAGGTCGTTTATGTCGTTCGTGGACACGGCTACTAGCGAGCTTTTGGATTATGCCATCGTCGCTAGCAAGCTTTCGAATTATGTCATTGCTACTCGTATCTGTTGCAAGGTCCCTAGATTATGCCAAGACAAATGGCCAATGATTAGTAGACTTTTGGATTATGTCATCGCTCCTATATTAGAGGTCAACGATGAAAAAAACGACCAACGAAAGATAATAATTAAGACACAAAAGACAAAAAGATAAGGAGAAAAAGACAAAAATGATGATTTAAAACGTAAAGCATAAAAAGATAAGAAGAAAATGACGAAAAACAATGATTAAAAAGTAAAAGATAAGATGAGAAAAAGACAAGAACTGAAATTGCATGTAGCATTATAGCATGATAGGTATTATCACTTACTGAGCCTTAGACTTATAGTTTAAGTCTTGCGATTAGGTACAAGAACGAGAGAAAAATGACGAACAGATGTAGGAGCAGTTGATGAGAGATTTGCACGGACGAGACTTGTGTTTGGTTAGGCTAACTAATGTAAAGAGTAACTAAGAAGAGCAATTGTAAAATATAAAGTAATGACTTAATTAATTGTCTGTAAATGAACTATTTTATGTTTCCGCCATGTTTTCAAATGAAAATTAATGTACGCTTCCGCTATGTTTCGATAAAATATTTTATAACTATAATTTTCTACAAAATTATCACGATTTTAATAACGATTCAAAGTAAAAGTGTTTTGTTAACGGTCTAGTAATAAGAAGCGCACTCTGATTTTATATTAAAAAGGTTTTAATATCAATTTACAGTCGTCTTACAAAATTTTAAATTTCACGCATTTTCAAATGGTAACGAAAAATCAGGTCGTTACAATTGTAATTTAACATTTAATCTCAGTTTCATAACATTCTCACTTTTCCTTTCCTTTTATTGTTATGTTCGGTAAATTCAAGCATGTTATTCACTATTTTAATTCATTGCTATATTCGTTCTTTTTATTCGCTTTTAATTACTGTTATTCATTGATATTCACAGTTTAATTATCGTTATTTTTGTACTGTATCCACATGCATCATGATGATAGAAACAAGTGAGGAAGTACCACTTATAGGGTGGTACTCATATGCATTATGTAAGGAAAATGAATAAATGAAATGGATGAAAGGAAAAGAAAATGGGGAGTTGGCGGACGGACGAATAGTTCGGATCTAATCAGGTAGTCTAGGCCAAGCCCCTCCTTTGTCGGGAACGAGACTAGCTACCCTAGGTGGTTAGAAGCCGACCAAGACTATACCTCCAACAAAGGTTCCTCCAATCTCCCGCTCGACGAACGAGTTATGAATGAAAGAATGAAATGTAAAGAAAAGATCTATTTGGGGTGGAATCCAGTCCAAAAGATTTTAAGAGAGACATGATCATATTGCATACCCCACTCCTTACTGGGCCTTTAGGCTCACTATTTTACTTGTGGTGTAGGAAATTGTCAAGATGTGATAATCCTAAGAGCAGAAGAGGAGGCATTTCCTGTTGAACCTGCAGGTTATCCGGATGAATCGCGATCTGAATAGGATTATGGCTTGAAAGAAAAAGGAAAGAATTTACTATTTTGAAATGGCTTGATAAAGGACATAGTTTTGTAAAATATTAACTCTTACCCTAACCTTCAAACCATGTTTTGAATATTAATTATGTTTCTGCATTTAACTCTGAACTTTAACGCATCTGATGTTTCCGCTTTTCACTATGATTTGATTATGCTTTTCACGCTCACCGTAAGTTTTATTTTCATCCGTTTAAAATAAAGAAAAAGAAAATTTTTATGCAATAATTAAAAAGGAAAAGGTTAAGTTAAGAAAGAATGTTTTGACGCGGGGCGTCACATCAACAATTTCTTCTTTATTTTATTCAGAAAACTATACTTTTTCTCAATCCCCATACTAGCGAAGGTGCATTTTGTATGTGGTGGGCGTCTAGGCCTACTCTTGGCCATGTCCATGTCTTCATCACTATTGGATTCACATAATGAATGGAGCTCCTCTTCGTCCTCCTCATATAGAGTTGCCAAGACGGAATGCAACACTATAGCAGCTTCATCTCCAATTTTATGTACCTCATTGGCAAAAAAAGTGGTTGTGGGTGCCACTTCAACTTAACAGTTAACAACAGATACCTCAACACTCCAAAACATCATTTGGTGTTCAACAAATTCTTTAACTTTGCTAAAATGCAGCTCACTTCAGCTCTTAGAAATCTCTAGGGTTTGCTAATCGCTGATAAAATGTCTGAGAAAATCGCAAAGAGTGTACTTTATATTTGTACAAGGCGAAAGAGACATGTTGAATCGCCGCAGTTCATGAAAATTGTAATCTTATTTTTTTAAAACTATGAACTCGCGACAGTTTATATATGAATTCCCGTGACTCGATATTATCACGTTTAACAGAAAACGTGACAATGATATTGGTGGCGTCATTTTTTTATAGTTCAGTGGTTAATTTGCTTACAAAAAAATGATGATGGTTGGTTTATTACCAACGGTAAAAGTGATGTTGATTTGTCATCTTCCCTATTATTATATAAAATTAAATTTAACATTTACCATTAATTTTTATTAATTCATGATCTTCTTCTTCCCCACCCGAGTCTTGCCTAAACACAAAGTCCAGATGGTGTGGCCTCTCTCCCAATCCCACGCTTGATCCAATGTCCCATCTGCTCTTGGCATGGTTCAGTAAAAGCCTACCTGCTTCTCAAATTATACGACTTTGGCGTTTCGATTCGCTTAGCTACTTTTTTTCCTCTGAGGTGCGTGAATTTCCATTTTTTCGTCCATTTAGTTTCTTTTTCACGAAACCCTAGATCTTCGTTTGTTTTCTCCTAGCGAATTGATGATCTTTTATTTCGTATAATCTGTACGGTGTGGGGGAATTCCGGAAACCTCAATTGTGCAAATGATTTCAGAGCATGCATGATCGATTCTAGGTATCTTTAACAATGCCTTAGCTGAAATTTGGTTTTAAACTGCTTTATAGTTGATTCTATATGCTTTCTTTTTTGGAGAACTTTATTTTTGCTGAAATTCAGTGCCTTTCAAATTTTATATCCACAGATTTAATCAATTTCCAATTTCCAATCGATCGTGGAGTTTCGGTGGGGTTTTAGCTCGTCAAGGGTCTTTGGGAAGTTAATAATTGAGTGAAGCTCCTCTCTTGGTTGTTGCTATTTAGTTGGTTCCTCTTCAGTTGCAAAGAAATTGAGTTCAATGGCCAACACACCTGAAACTTCCTCTGGATATCCTGTCTCCTTTACTGCTTCCCAACATAACTCACTAGTTCCTAACACCGTGAGAACTCCATTACCCCCACCCACAATTTCACCTGTGTCGTCCGGATTTCTTCCTTCCAAATATCAACAAGATCAGATTACCTCACCTTTAATCAAAACGCCAAACCTTCCATCACCAGGAAATGGATTTAAATCTGGCAGCCCTATCCCTCACCTTAGCACTCCTCCTGGACCTCCAGTATTCACTTCACCTGTCCGGCCAGCAACTGTTCCATTTCGCACTTCGCCCGCTTCTCCTCAGCCAGTTGCTTTCTCTTCAGGATCAACTTTACCTGCCTCCACACCTCCTCAGTATTCAAACGGGTCTATCGTGCTGCAGCACCAAGTTTCTGAAGTGGCAGAGCAATCAACCCTTACTGGAGAATCGCCTTATGTTTTGTTCTCAGCTCAAAAGGTGTCCATGTCATTCTCTTCTTTTGAAATATTTACTAAATGCTCATGATGATGAAACTATTTGTTTGTTAACATCTTTTATTTTGGTCGGTAAATAGTTATGCATCATTCACCAAATGTACCAGAGAAAAGGAGTTGATCTAAAAAAACATGCTTCAACTATTTGTTGATGCTTTAAAATTATTTTCTGCGTCACCTATCCAATTGGGAATAAATTTAGTTAAATCTTCCTTCATACAGATATTGAAACAAAAGAAACAAGCTAATGCACCCAGTTTAGGTTTTGGGGTGATGGTTTCACCGGGGAGGGAAATATCCTCATGTCCTCAAATTATTCAACGAGAGCCCCATCGCTGCCAAAGTTGTGGAGCTTATTCAAACCTCTATTGCAACATATTAGTTGGTTCAGGTCAGTGGCAGTGTATAATTTGTCGGCAACTGAATGGTAGCAGTGGAGAATATATTACACCTAGCAAAGAAGATCTTCAAAATTTTCCAGAATTATCATCATCTATGGTTGATTATGTTCAAACTGGAAACAGAAGACCAGGGTTAATTCCAGTTTCTAGTTCAAGAATTTCTGCTCCTGTTGTTTTGGTCATAGATGAATGTTTAGATGAACCGCACCTCCAGCACCTACAGAGCTCCTTGCATGCTTTTGTTGATTCACTTCCTTCAGCAACAAGAATTGGTATTATAATGTATGGCCGCACTGTTTCAGTTTACGATTTTTCTGAAGAATCAATCGCATCTGCTGATGTGCTTCCAGGTGATAAATCTCCTAGTCAGGAATCATTGAACGCTCTCATTTATGGAACAGGCATATATTTGTCACCAATGCATGCTTCATTACCTGTAGCACACAGCATATTCTCATCTATGAGGCCTTATAAATCAGGCCTTCCAGAAGCGTCAAGAGATAGGTGCTTGGGGGCAGCTGTTGAGGTTGCCCTAGCTGTAATCCAAGGACCTTCGGCAGAAATGTCTAGAGGAGTGATTAAAAGGTCAGGAACTAACAGTAGAATTATTGTGTGCCCTGGTGGTCCAAACACTTTCGGCCCTGGTTCAGTCCCTTACTCTTTTAGTCACCCAAATTATCCTCATATGGAAAAGGCTGCTTTAAAATGGATGGATCATCTAGGTCGTGAGGCTCATAGACACAATACAGTGGTTGACATTCTTTGTGCTGGAACATGCCCAGTTAGAGTTCCAGTTTTGCAGCCTCTGGCCAAAGCATCCGGGGGAGTTATGGTTCTTCATGATGACTTTGGAGAAGCATTTGGTGTGAACTTGCAAAGGGCTTCTTCCAGGGCTGCTGGTTCAAACGGTTTATTGGAAGCACGCTGTTCTGATGACATTTTCATTACTCAAGTCATTGGTCCAGGTGAAGAGGCACATATAGACACACATGAAACATTTAAAAATGATACTTCTACATATATTCAAATGCTAAGTCTAGAAGAGACGCAGAGTTTCTCACTATTCATGGAAACTAAAGGGGACATCAAGAGTGATTTTGTATTTTTCCAGTTTGCTATTCAGTATTCAAATTTTTATCAAGCTGATATATCAAGAGTAGTTACTGTAAGATTGCCTACGGTTGACAGTGTTTCTGCATATCTTGAAAGCGTTCAAGATGAAATTGCTGCAGTCCTCGTTGCTAAGAAAACTCTCTTGCGCGCTAAAACCAATACAGATGCACTAGACATGCGCGTTACCGTAGATGAAAGAGTCAAAGATCTAGCTTTGAAATTTGGATCCCAACTTCCAAAGACAAAGATGCACAGGTTTCCAAAGGAGCTCTGCTTAATACCAGAGCTTTTGTTCCATCTAAGAAGGGGGCCTCTTTTGGGAAATGTTGTCGGCCATGAAGATGAGAGGTCTGTATTAAGGAACTTGTTTTTAAATGCATCATTTGATCTCTCCCTTCGGATGGTGGCACCTCGTTGTCTAATGCACCGACAAGGAGGTACTTTCGAAGAATTGCCAGCATATGACCTTGCTATGCAGTCTGATACAGCAGTTGTTTTGGATCATGGCACAGATGTTTTCATTTGGTTGGTAAGTGTTTAATCCTTATTTTTATACGTTTTTTCAGTTAGTTGTATAGTTTCATTTTCTTTTTGTTTGATTGGAAAAACATCAATCCAACCTATAGAAACTCCTTTGTGGAGGTGGATGCTTATTCTGTCCATCTTGATTATGGGCAAACATCTTGAATTCAGAGTATTTTTTCAATTGCTCGTGCTGGTAATCTGTGCTCATGATTTTAGTTTCCTAATTGAGTAAAAAATTGTTAAAACCTTGTTACATAGTGTAATATGCTATGGCTTCCCCTGCAATCTTGTAACATTTGAACGTCAAATTAGCAATGATTGGACCATTTGTATGCCTAGGTCGTTGCATAAGAGAAAGAAAAGGAGATTCGTGGTTGGTTTATTTCATATTGTGATGTTTTGATAATTTTCTTTTCTTTTCAGGTTATTTTTAATGCATAATTTTCTCTTGTTGATTTGGTTATTTCAGGGAGCTGAACTCACTGCAGATGAGGGAAAAGGTGCAGCTGCTTTAGCAGCTTGCAGAACATTAGCTGAGGAGATAACTGAATCAAGGTTTCCAGCTCCTAGGATTCTTGCATTCAAGGTTCGGCCGATTCCCAAAAAAAAAAAATCTTTTTTTCCTCTCATGTCTCCATTCTTTTACCATTCACAAAACTAAAACGAACCAAATGGGTAAAAACAGGAGGGGAGCTCGCAGGCTCGATATCTTGTATCTCGGCTAATACCAGCGCACAGAGATCCTCCTTATGAACAGGTTGGGGAAGAATGAAATCAATTTTTTTATTTGGTCTATTGAATCTGAATGGACTAGTTGGATGGTTATTCGAGTAGTCTAATTATTGTATTGATGGAATGGTTGCAGGAGGCAAGATTCCCCCAGCTCAGAGCATTGACAAGTGAGCAGCGAACAAAGCTTAAAAGCAGTTTCCTCCATTTTGACGATCCCAGCTTGTGTGAGTGGATGCGAGGGTTGAAATTGGTCCCGCCAGAGCCATCTTAAAATGAACAATTTTTTATATGCGCCAACTGTTCTCGGAAACATTGATTGGTCAAGTTATCCAGGGTGGTACTGTGAATCTCGTCCTATGCACACACACTTGCATATTAGGATGACCAAGTTCTTCCATTTTATTACAGGTAGCAAAAAGTTTTACTTTTTATACATTCAACTGGGTAGAATTTGTTGTTTGGACACTGCGTCGTGTGGTATAAATTGGTACTGAATGATGACTAGAAATTCCATTCTTAAATGGTGTTATCAAGGAATTCATCTTTTTGATTTTCTGTTGCTTGTGATTTCTTATTGTTGGCTCAAAGTTGACCTTTTTTGTTAGGAGATGACCTCAACAGGTTGTGTTCATAAAAAAATCAATGATCTCATAAACTTCTTCTGGAATCAACATTTTGATAGAGTGCTAAGCATCTTAATGTTGTGCAATCCTCAATCACTTTTAAGTCGTAAAGTTTTTAGCACAAAGTATATAATATTGTACTATTTGATAGAACAGGTAGTGGATGCAAAAGTCGGCCTCCGAAACGAGAGACTATCTTTAGTCTTGAACTTCTTGGGCTGTAATAGTCATGAATTTCTCGACAGAGAAGCTCATGTTGTGGGATGAAAAATGAAAGGTAATAATTCATAATTAAGAATTGGATGTTTTAAGTAGTACAAGGTCTTATGAATAAAAAATCTATGAACAAAACCATAAAGATTTGGCTCCAAGTGATGAAGGTAATGCTATTTGGTGAATACTTAACCATCACAAAGATAGACATCCAACTATTTAAATGCGAGACATTGCAAGATCATTTAATTGAGAAAAGTTGAGGTTACTCATTTCATAGTGTGATGCTCTCCCTGTGATCACCAAAAGAAATGCAGAATTCTGATACCACCAAACATGAAGAAAGTTCAAAACACCAAAGGACAAATTTTCAAAAGATCTGCTCTCTCTCACAAAACTTCTCGGTTGATAATCCAATCCCCTACACATAAATTATAAAGTCCCCTCCAATAACTCCCTAATAAAAATCAACTCTCAAAATACTAAACATAACCCAAATACAAATAAATAACTACATAGCATAAATAATACTCCCCAACTTAAGTCTCCTTCCTCTTCCACCTTGCATAACTAAAATGTAATGGCGGATACTTATCACATAGTTTATTAAATTTATGAAAATAATTCAAAGTCTCGATACTAACATGGAAAAAACTGTACTACCCATAACTTTCAAGGAACAAAAAGAATTTATGCCGCAACGAGTTTTCAAGTAGGAGTCTTCATTAAAGTCACAAAGTTTGGATGATACAATGAATGTGCTACCTCGGATTCTTGTTATAGTAAGCCTAGGAATTTTATGCTTTCGAGGTATGTTGTTGTGCTACATAGATGGATGAATACATGTTTTAAGGATGTGTTGTTGTGATATATAGTTTCTGTAAGTATGAAATTCTATGTTTTAGAAGAGTTACCAGGGGAGTTGATGCGCGCACGGAATGAGCTTAGATTTAACTTGTAAATATGATGACTTTGAATGTTGAATCCGCCTTGAATTGAACTTAGGAAAGTTCAATGATCTTCCGTTTTGTCTTCTCTTTTTTATTTTGAATGAAAGAAAAAGGATTACTTTGAGAAAGTAACCTTTAGGATAGTGCTACAGTGATATGACTCACACGAAGAGTTCTTGGATATAACTAACTAATGATAGTTTTTCCGTGATATGACTTACACGAGGAGTTTTTTGGATATAACGCACCAAAGGATCTTTGGATGTAACTCACCAAAGTTTTTGAAAGAGGAATCACTCTAATTTCGGGTTTAACAAAAGCTATTTTGTATTTAATTCTCAACTCTCTAAAACATAAGACTAGCGAACATAAATTAGGAAACTAAAAGAAAATGAAAAATAGGAAACAAAAAAAGATAAGAAATCTTCTAAAAATCTTCTAAGAAATATTATAAAATCTTTAGCTTGCTTTATCTTCAAGGAAGATGATATATTTGGTATCTTTCCTTCCTTTAATTCCACCTTCAATATCTTTTTGTTGTGATTCTCAGCCGATTTGAAAAGTTTCCTTGATCTTTGACTTGATATCTTTTGATTGACTTTCTTGTCTTTCAAGCATGTCTTCTTGGGCTTTTTTCCATTGTAGTTAGTGAATGGGCTTCCTTTGATCTTCATGGGTTTGGCCTTTGCTCTTGTCATTGGGCCTTGTTGAAGCCGTCCACTTGGATGGTTTTCTTAATCTTTTCATCTCTGTTCTGTGGGCTTTTGACATAGCAAAAAAACTCTGAATTTAGCTATCCAACTTGCTCTAGAAAGCTTAGGAAGTCAGCTACGATATTTATGAAGCACACTTTTTAAAATGATGTCGTTCGGAATGCCAAAAAAATCAAATACTCTTTGGAGGTCAAAAGCAAGACAGTTTTGGAAAGTCTTTTAATTATTTTCTTGAACTTCCACCTACGCTTGACCTTGCATTTATCCATGATAATCTTTGAGGCTTGATCAATAATAGAATGGTTCCATTTTGCATCAAGAGTGGTTGATCATAGGTATGGTTTGATCGACTACTGTGTGTGTAGATGGAAGAAATGGAATTCTCTATATGTTTGTGGTCGATCAAGTAGGATGAGTGGTCATTCGACAACATTACATATTCAATTTGAAGGTATTTTGTGAACATTCAATGATCAACAGATTTTTCTCTGGATTTGTGAAGCTTATGGATTTACGGTCGATCATAATCGAATTGCGGTCGAACTTCGTCATCAACACTCGTCTAGTCCTGACACTAGGTATGCCAAAGTTGGTATCCACAAAAATTTTATCATAATTAGAGAGATCGACATCAGCCATATTATAAAATTTGGTATTCCAAAGCTCCAAATCAATATTAGTACGAACAAGTCCCTTAATCCATCCAATTCTAAGAATCCAAGAAAATAAGGTATTTAATAGCATGTACCTCTTTGGCATAGTATTGGTTGTTTTGCTTATTTCTTCTACCTCTTCTCGAAGCCTTTTCAAAACTAATGGTTGTTTTTTTACCACTAGATGCTTATTGCTCGACTCATTCTCTTTTTTTGTATGTGTGCATGAACATGAGTTGATGAACTCCAAATTTAATATGGGGTTTGGCAAGGAAACCTTTTCTTCACTTCATCTTTTTCATGACTTGCTTTCAACTCCAAATTCATTAAGAAAAGTGCACATTCTTTCTACAATTTGAGATCTTTAGCAATCTGGATGTCTTCATGCTCATTGAGCCACTTCAAACGGTATGGTGTGGGATTTTTGGTAGTCCCCAACTTTAGTTTTTCTACAAGGTCTATGGAAGCCACATTAGTACAAATTCCTCCATCAATGATTAAAGAACATACCTTTTCCTCGACTAGGCATCGGCTATGAAAAATATTCTCTCTTTGGCAATCCTCTTTTTGTGTTTGGAGAGTTAGAGCACTTTGAAGCTTTATGTTGAGGGGTCTCTTTAAATATAATACAATTTCTCTTGTGGATCCTCTTCTTCATTATTAGTTACTATCTAGGAGTCAACTTTACTCTCTATATGTTCAACTTTCACTTCTCTTTCTTCTAGAGTTAGTTCCATGGGCAATTCTTTGCTCTCGCAGCACATACTTTTGAAGACTCTTTCTTCATACAATTCTTCTTTCATGCTCTAGGAATCGAAAGATAATACCAGTCCTTCTTGTGGTAATATAGCATCTTCAAATCGTTTCTTTGCCCCTAGGGTTTCTTCTAATACCTCAACAGGGTCTTGTGCATACAAAGGTGGAGAGCGTGCAAGACTTGATTTCAAGTTGTCAATTCGTTGAACTATCTCTTCCAATGAGGCATTTATTTTAATGAGTTGAGTTTGTCGACCATTGGGAAATCTCATCTAATACCTTGTGAGTGGTGGTGAGGATGGGAAAGTATTGATAAGCCTTGGAGCATATTTTCTTCTCAAACAACTTTCCGTCAAGCCCTAATTGTTGATGTCTTCTTTTCCATCTCTTTTTTGTTTAATAATAAATTTGTTCTATCAAATTGAAGCTTGTCCTCTGATCCTTGAAGAAATAACTCTCACCAAGGTCTTCCCTGACAAATAATAATTTTGAAAAATTTCTTCGACTTTTTCTTCCCATCCTATGTAATTTTGTGACCATTCTGACCTGGTAAAATATGAATTGAAGCCTGTAAGTATTCTTCCATCATATAATCCATATCATAATTGTAGTCTCTTGTCATCATGTAGAACGGATAATAACACACAAATAATATGTTGACAGGGTCAAAATAGGCTGTGAAACCAAGAGATGCGAAAGCGGAAGTTTTGCTACCAAATGACGTGAAAGCAAGGAGCTTTGGAAAGACCTTCGGATCTGTGAGGTTGATCTCGGTTTTGTGTAGTCGAACTCAGCTTTGTGCAGTCGTTCAAAGTAATCACAGATTTAAGAAATATTGAAAAGCGGTCAATCAAAAGTTGAGGGGCGATCGTTCGACTGAATCACAGATTTGAAACTTCGCTGACTAGAGATGAAGTGCAATTGATCAATGTGGAGAGGTTGATCAAGCGGTTGGATTGGGGAAAAGTTGAAAATTTTACAACTTTTCTATTCCACCAAAGAACTCCTTGATGAATCAAAAGGGGATTCTCACCAACAAGAAAAGTAAGTTGGATTGCAATCTTCGATCACGTTCACCAATCAAAATTGGCTAGAAGAATTGTAAGAATTAAAAACCTCAAGTAATTCTCATAACACTTGAACTCTAGGTTTTCAATAAAAGGATTATGAACAATCTTAGAAAGAGAGAAATAGCCTCGGCTAATAAAAAACTTTAATTCATTAAAAACTAAAAACTTCTAATGAGTTTTGGTGGAGTATAAATAGCCACCATGAAAGCAATTCTAGTAGGAATACGATTAACTTATAGTTATTTTTAATCAATCTTTATCTTTCTATTTGAAATTTAAATAATTTGAATTTAAACTGAAAACTTTAAAATAAAGTGAATTTAAACTAACTAAAGATTTTAATAAATTTGAACTTCACTCTAATTTAAATGAATTCAAATTCATGGCTCTTCCTCCTCTTTGGTGGATTTCTCATCAATTTTTCAAGTAAGCACACTTGTAACATGTCACGCCTCAAAGGGGAACCGAGACAGAACGGGGAACGAACCAGCCGAAAAGGACCGAATCGTCCGACCCTCACTTAAATCCAATAAATAGCAGCGAAAGACTTAAATATTCATGTTACAAATCATGCCCAAAATAAAGGTATAGAAATGACAATAATAGAATACCAATTAACCAATTCTAAAACTAGGAACTTAAAAAATAAGATTTTAGGATACAAAATTTCCTAAAATATTCTAAGTATCTATACAAATGAAGATGAAAAAAATTATATGACAAAAATTCTAAATTACACTCCTGAAGTGGCAATGAGGAACTATTCTAATTAATTCCTGAAAAAAAATAAATCAATTTGGGGTGAGTCAACTAAACTCAGTAGGAATTTACTTTATATTCAACTTTTATGTCATATAGAATTAACGTGCTTTTTCGATTAATTCTTTCAACAATTCCATATATAAAATAAATGATGATGATCAATAAATTAAATAATGAAACAAAGGTGATACTCAGGCGATCGCAAATAGCCAAAAAAACCCTGATCAGGTTTAGAGATTCGCAACCCAAGGACATGACACATACAGCTGTCCTATTACCTATTTGCACTTTAGGGATTCGAAGCCAATGACATTTGAAAAATCTCCTATTATCCAATTCAATAGCAAACAAACACATTCTGTACAGGAAAATGTGTGAAAATTAATTAGAACAAAAATAATCCGATGATTATGAAAATGATTGCATCGTTAAAATCCGAGAGTCGTCTCAAAATAATTATTTTAAAATAAAATGCAAATGTAGTGCATAATAATAATCCCTACCTCGAAAATTGAGAATTTTCAATACCAGGCCCAACCGAAGAGCCCAACAGCAGAAAAGTTCCGAAATTTCTAAGTGTTGGAACCTAGTCATGAATTTCATAAAAATATTAGAATTTAATTTAAAGCTTATTATTTATATCTTTAGGCTTATAGATTAAACCTAAAGTCGGAGGCCCAATTGGTCCATAAAATTTTATTTTAACTCAAGACGACCCTAAAATAATGGGTCCAAGGTTTAGATATGACCATTTAAATTCAATCCAATATATTACATGGTCAGCCCAAAAATCAAAACTTGAACATGCCCAATGGCCCAACACAAGATAGTGGCCTAAATCCTAGCTTGCAGGCAGAAGGCCCATGAGCACTTCAATCTGTAGAGGAAAATTTTAACCATGAACAAAATTCTTCCCTGTTCAAGGAGATAATCTAATCACTATAAAATTCCACTCTCACCAACACCCGACAACAAAATAGGAAAGAAGAGTTCCGATTGGAACTCTCTTGAATTTCCTCAAGCCAAAGTTTAATTCTTGGGCACATAACAGAGTCGTCGGTGGAAGGGAAGCCTTCACCGATTCTGTTGAGTCATTATTTGGCTGAAAGGCCGAAGCTTTGAGTTAGAAACTCTTTATCTTCAACATTTATTCAATAACTCTAAACTTAAACCAAAACATTCCGAGCATCAAAACTTGAGAGTATCAAAATCAAATCAAACTAGAGACTTTGAAGCACAAAGAATAAATCTTTAAATACCTTGAACAATCTCTTTCCTGTTCAAAGTCTCTCTAGAATCGGATGCCCAAATAAAATCCAACTTCAACCTTCAGAGAAATCACATCCACTAAAAACAACTTCGCGAAGAACAGAACCAAAATTGAAGAAAGAAAACTTAAAATTACCCGACAAGAACGAGGTCCTAAACTGCTGGAAGCCGAAACCTTACGCTCTCCAAAATATTCTTCTAAAACTCGTGCTACGTCCTCAAACCTTAGAGGAAAAACTCCCATTAACATGGTTCACCGAAGAGGGAGAAAATCGCAGATTGAAAATAACTTACCTTGGCCCGGACGATTTGCAAACCGAGAGGATCTTATACCCACTTGCTCAACGAAGAAGAAATGACAAAGAGGGAGTTGAAATTTTGAATGGAAGGAGTGAGGATAATTTCTCCCCCTCCAGACGCGAAAATCAGGGAAACCTCCCCTGATTTTCGCCCAGAATCCGCAACACTCCTCTCAAAGGGGAGTTAAAAAAATTTGCATTTTTTTTTGGGTAGGCCAAAAAGCCCAGATGTTACATAACATCCTGTAACTTTTTACTGTATAAATTTTTTTGATCTTTTAAAACACTTGTGAGGGAATACCAGAGTAAAACAGAGCGGAAATCTTAATCATATAAAACCATACAATTCACCTGTTTGAAAAGATTCAAAGTAAACGAACATTGATACTTAAAACTACTTAAACCATTTGTCTCAATTAAATATTATTTAAAACAATTGAAATACTTAGCACATTAAAAATCATTCCCTAAGCCATAACCCACCAAGGTCAACATCGCCAAGAACACAAACAACTCAACCCAGCAACACCCCGTCAACTACGTCCTTTATTTGCTTTATCCAATCATTGGATTTTTATCTACATCACAAGACCTAACTATGAGTGTGAAGTTCAGTAAGAAATACAAAAATAAAAGTACTCATGCAATGTTATTTAAAACACATACAATTTTTAATGTTCATTATTCAATTACCATTTCTTTTACATGTTGGAGATGTCAACTTGACAAGGTAAAACCCACATCTCACAACATCATTTCCATTTATTCACGTGTGTTTTATTTTTATTTAGGTAGAGCGATTTATGCACAAGGCGGCCATCCCGTGGCATACACCTAAGTGACCAACTCAAGAACCCACATCTCTATACACCTATTTACGTTTATTCATTTTGTTCAATTACGTTTATTCATTTTTGTATAATTTAGGTGCAATTACGTTCATTCAATTTCGTATACTTTAGGAAAACGTTGATGCATGAATGCAAGCATACAATTCTATCTAACATGTTCATCTACCGTATCTTCAAAACATGTTTGATTCCTAACTAAGGAACTGAACTTAAATCTAATAAACATACAATTCACACCAAGCAACCAATTAGCACTACATCTCCAAAATAACAACATAACCTAATCATCTAGTAAATGCAAGCATAAAACAAACCCTAATTCCCGTGATGAAGCCCTTTCTGACAAAACACATGCAGTACCACTTACATAGAGTCCTTAGCTTTAGCTTTAGAGAGTATAACTTAAAGTTTCTTCTTCTCAATACCTATTCATAATTAAATACATATATATAGGCATCAATAATTAATTCCAACAATAGAGACCCCTAGCTTCAACTAACATGCTCAATACTTCCAACAAATAGAACCTCCAATCCACTTGATAGTTCTTAATAATAAAACCCAACGAATAGGAACAATAACCAAGCTAATAACAGAAATCCAATAACAGAACATGGTCCTAATTACGTCCATATCAAAATAGTAGCATAAGTTCATTCATACCCATCATTACTTAATTTCCAACCACGAAATCTCTATCTAACAACCATTATATCCAATAATTCCAAACGATAAAACCCTATAACAATTTATGCAATAGAGAACATGCAAACCAATATCATCAAATCCTCAATAACAACTCAATAATAAAGCAATCAACACAATTTCCAGACAACTTCTTAAGCAATAACCCAAGTAAAACAATTAATTCATGCATATTGTGCAATATCCAAAAACAAAGATAGTTCATGCCTCAAATTTTCTCCACAATTCCTTTCTCTAGAAATCCCTCTTGGATTCCTAAAAATTCTAGAGTTTCTCTCGGCTCTCCTACTATCCAAACAACATAACTCTCCCTTATTTACAATTCTAGAACCTCTCACTACAAAAACTCCAGAAGCACATTAAGAGAGATAGAAGCTCATTTCCAAAAGACTCCTCCTTCCCCACTACCCTTCATTCTTCTAGAAACCTTCACTCACTTTTGGAATTCTCACTCACAGCTCTTCCTCTATCTCAAAACTTTAGAGTTTCCTCTTCACAGTTTCTCTTTCTCCTAAGACTCAGCCATGGTTTCTCACTGTCTATTTCGCACACTCGCTTTCATTCACCAAAATGATGCAACTTTCCCCTCAGTCTCAATGTATAGACCACCATCTCCAACCCTTCAGCATCCTCATGAAGGTGGAATGCCAAGGGGGAGACGCTTCATGCATCTAGGAAGCGTCAAGAGTCGAGTCCCTCCATTTCCAGGCAACATCTATCGCTTTTAGACGGCTTTTCAGATCGCCAGTCGATTGATTCCTCGACCACGATCGACTACCAATTCAATTGATCAGCCGCTAATTCTTTTTTTTTTCTTCAAATTACCGGTCGATTACACTAGTTGATCTATTTCTTTGGACGATCGACCGCCAATCTCAAATTCACAGCTTCATCAACGCTGGTCAATCGTCGTCTTAGTGGATGATCAACCACCACTTTCCAATCAATCAACCACCGAATATTTCTTCTTCTCCAACCACTTCCGCTATTATTTTAAAAGAAAAAGTTTTCAAAAATCATGAGTTTTAAATTGAAAGAATAACTGGGATGTTACAACAACAATTGTTGGCATCTCTTGATCCACTTCATTAGGTGTACTTTCATCTTGAATATTTAAATATGAGAATTAACAAACCAAATAATAATTTAAAAGCTTTTTTGATTGAGATCTTATAAGAATTCCTTGTGCCACATCATAGGTTGGTCTTCATATTGATTTGGGCTTCTAATTCGGGTAAGTGAAATCAGTCCTCTTAAACAAAAACAAAGCTCTCTGTTCGTAGATTTTTTGACATAGCAAATAAACTCCAATTTTAACAAAACACCCCATTTTGGAAATCTTGAGATGTCAACTACAATCTTTATGAAGAATGCCTTTTGATATAAAATATTTAAGATTATCGAATCTACCAAATAGTACTCAAAGGTCGGATCAACAATTTTGCATTTTGCCATAAGTCTTCTAAATTAGTGCTTGAGCTTCCACTTATACTTCATCTTGAAGAACTCCATAAGATATTTGGGACTTAAATAGGTGTATTTCATATCTTGGATATATTTTTCTCTTCGATTACCTATAAAAGAAACACTAAAATTATCATTAGAAAATCTTCTTGCTTGATAATGATTAGAAAGGATCCGTGGCACATTAGATTTGTTGCAGTGTATCAAGTACAAGAGAAGATATCATCCAAATGAAACCAAGTGGGAATGATAGCCTTAGTGTAATATCCCAGATTTTTGTAGTACTAAGTATGAGATTAAGTGAGGATAATTAGAGCTATATTGGATGTTTTAGGATTGGTTTGGATAATTAGGGTATGTGGTGTTATGGTTTGTAGAAGAAGTAGTAAATTAAGTGGTTAAGTAATGTATGTTAAGAGGTGTGGTTGGTAGTTTAATTTTTGGAAAATGGATTGGAGGTTGTGGTCGATCACAATGGGGGACGGTCAATCACTGACTGAGCAGAATATTACAGAGGCGAAGCAATGTTTAAGTGGTCAATTGTGGGTGTTGTTGGTGATCGATCGGCTTCATCAAGTTTTGTGAAATTTTAGGTTTTGTAGTAAATCAATGCAGGAGTTGTGGTCGATCATGACCTTTGTAGTTTCTATAAATTTTGTTGGTGGTCGATCACATGAAGAGGGTGATCGACCAGGAATTTCAAATGTCGCAAGAAATGAGTTGTGATGTTTTATTCTGATTGGAAGATAAAGAGGTGGGTTCCATGTGGTTACCTTGCCAAGAACCATGACCTGTGTAAGTTGGCAGTGGAAGGGGTTATCTAGATAGAAGAGAGTGAATACTTGAGAGAATAGGGAGAGTCTGGAGAAGAGAAAGAGACCGATAGAGAAAGAAAGAAATAAGAAGAGAGAAATAGGGGAGGCGAGTTTTGTAAAGAGGAAGTGTTTAGAAGGAAAAGGAAGAAGAGCGTCAAGAGGAATCTAGAAAATAAGAAAGGCAGAAAAGAGAGAGAAGAAGGAATTCTAGGAGAAGGAAATCGTGAGAAAAATATGGAGTAAGTCTCGGGAGAGAAAGAGAGCGATAGTGAAGGAGAAGAAGAACATGGAGGGGAGAAAATTTTTTCTTCCAAGAGGTAAGAAGTATGTGTGTGTTTTTCCCTTAGGGGCTACATTACAAGAGGTAGGGGTTGATTGTTCTATGATGCTTGTTCTCAATGGATTGTTGTTATTGTTAAGCTATAGATGCGTTCAATGTTTGAGAATAAGTTGTTGCTTTGAGGATGATATGTTGTTATATGTTAAGTTCTGGAACATCATGCTCTGTTGTTGATGATATACTCCATAAACCTGTCGTTGATGTTAATTAAGAACCTGTTGTTGCTGCTATACTCTATAAACCTGCTATTGATGTTGATTAGGAACCTGTGTTTCATGAATATTATTGTGAGTTGATCACGTTGTGGTGAGAGTTAAATAGAGGTTAGGTGTTGATCATGCTATTCCTTAAGGATGTATCGCTTTGAATGTCATGTTTGATGTTGCTGTTAATTTCTAGAGGTTTTTTGATTTTGCTGTTTGGTAAGAATATACTTCGTATGTCATGCTATGCTATTGTGCATAATAAATATTAAAGCAAATTGACAATGTTGTGGTTGGTGTTTGATAGATGTTAGGTTTTTGATCATGTTAAGCTTTGGAGATTGATGTTGCTTGTTTGATGCTTGGGTTTCTTTGATATACATTGTGATTCCATTGTGTTTGAGGATGTATTGCTTCAAAGTGTTGTTTGATGTTGTACTTAATGAATGTTAAGGATTCTATATGTTAATAAAGTGTTAGAAATATGTAGAATTGCATGCATTCATACATGTTCATGCATCATGAATTTTAAAAGAAATTATGAAACAATTTATTTAAGAAATAAGTAAAGAATATGAGAAAGGTTTAAAGTTCACCACTCACTCCTAAGATATTAAGAAAGAATATGGTACAAGTTCACCATGAAGATAAAGTTCCAAGTTCACTGTTATGGTACCAGTTAACCATTATGGTCCAAGTTCACCGATATTGCATAAGTTCATCGCGATTGAAGTTCATCACCTTTTTCCTAAGCAAATAAATGTTAAGAAAAGAAAGGAAATGTTTTATAACACGCATATCATGTTCATTATGCATTTCACTTCTTACTAAGCATTAGACTCATAGTTTAAGTCTTGTGATATGGGTATGCATGATAAGGAGAAAAAGAGCAGTGGATGGAGCATTTGCACGTTGCGAACTTGTGGCTTGGTAGGCTAAAAGATGATTGTAAATGGTTTTTAATTTGTACAAAGATTATTGTTTTAAGTTATGACATGATTTTAAGTTGTAAATGGTTTAATGAAAGGAATTTTATTTATCGTGTTTCCAAATGTTTTGTTTTATTTAAAAAAGTCTTCTGCTATGCTATGTTTTATCAAAGAAAATGTCTTCAAAATATACATTTTAAAATACAGAAAATGGTCGTTACACTTAGCCATTAAGTTGTCTTCTTTTCATTGCTTTCTTGGGGTGTAAGAATGGCGGATTACACTTGAACTATGCAAGCCTCTTCACAATTTTGTTTGTTAGAGTATGGAATGATCCAAATTCTACTGAGTTAGGTCGGTGAGCACATATAATATATTTCATTTAGAATTTTGTTTTTTTTTTATCAATTCATGTAACACAGTCGCAAAAGTTTCTATTGTATCTCGATCTTCAAATAGCGAAATTATTTTCTGCCCATGATATTTTTTTCCTAAGGATTTTTCCATGTAAATTTTAGTGTTCGACATTGTATTTTCTTTGTTGGTTATCGTTCAATTTCTAACAATTGGTGTCAGATTTAAGTGAGAGTTTCTATACTCGGATCAGTCAAATTTTGGTGATTGTAATTTCTTTGAAAAAATTACAATTTTTGGAAAAAGAAGAATTGAGAAAAAGGAAAATAATTTCCCCTTTATTGTTGCGTCATGCCTTCTTCATCAGTGAAGAAGAGGACCTAAAGAGGATTGCCGCCATTGAGTTCCCCTTTGCCACCGTCCGTCATCGCCGAACAATAGAGAAGTTCACTTGCATCATTCGTCATCGTTGGTCACATGCCTGTTCTTGTAGTCAAAGCACTGAATCGATTGACCACTGCATCATACAAAGGGCATCGCTCACTTGGTTTCCCAGCTAGTCGTCGATCGCACAAGAAACGACCGCACTCTCAACTCCGTTCAGAAGCTGTGTTGTCGTCCAAATAACCTTTAGCACCATTGTTTCTCACGATGTTTTTGAGACCCAATAGCTGCTGATCAAGACCAGGGAAGACAGAGTCAGTCACCGTCGAAGAAAATTCATCCTCCTTAGATGCCCTATCATTCTCCGCTGCATAGAAGACCCGACCAACGACTGTTTGCCAGTGAGCTCCATTTTCTGCCTCTTCTCTACTGTACCTCCTTCGATTGCCAGCACATCACTGCAGAGTGTGCTTCTTGAGAAGATCTATTTTTGGGGAAAGAAAAAAAAATTTTGTGACTTGTTTTGAAAGAAACTTTTTGACTTTTCAACTTTATTCAGTTTCAAATATTTTAGGGAAAATTATAAATCAATCCTCGTGGTTTCAAGCCAATGATAAATTAACCACTATGGTTTAAATGTTAACAAGTTAACCAATAACATATGGAAAAATAACGAATCTATCATCACAGTCACGTTTTTCGTTAAAACATAGTAGGGATGCCGCGACGGCGTGCTAGGACATCGCAACGACATCCTGGGAAACCGCTGCTGCGTCCCGAGCAAACCACGCCGGCGTCCTGCATTTTTTAGAGTAAAAAAATGTTTGATAGCAAATTTGAGGGCTTAAACGATTGATTTAGGGGTCGAAACAGGGCGGCCATGGGATACCTTCTGCATCCAATTCTGAGAGATCTCAGAGATCTCTGAAAGAGCTTCAATTTGATACCTTCTGCATCCAATTCTGACACTCGTAGCGAAAGTTATGGTCGTTTGAAGTTGAAGAGGTCGAAAATCTAATAAAAACATTGATTTCAAAGGAGACTGCAGGGGTGTCGTGAGGACACCACAGGGGTGTTGTGAAGACACCGCAGGGGCGTCCTGAGGACACCGTAGCAGCGTCCAGGCAAAACTTTGTGTTTTCCTTCGCAACACACGACACCGTTGCGGTGTCCTAGGACACCGCAGCAGCGTCCCGACTAATTTTTAACGGAGAACGTCACTGCGATGTTAAATTTGTCATTTTTCCATACGTTAGTAGTTAACTTGTTAAGATTTAAACTATAGTGGTTGACTTGTCATTTACCTGAAACCACGATGGTTGATTTGTCATTTTCCTAATATTTTATCAGGGATTGTATTGGTGAATTTATTCCAATTTATGTCTAATAGTTGACTTCTCTTCTTCCAATTGTTTCCCTTTTGGTGACCACAAGGACCACACACAAGGTCCCAAGCCAAATAGCTCACTAACCTATTTATTTCTTCTTATTTTGCAGGTAAAGACTTTTATGATAACTTGGAAGGAGAACCAATTACAAGAGATAAGGAGCAACTATGACGTGTAATCAAATGGGAATGCAAATTGTACACTCGAGACACTTTCCACTCCAACACTCAATCGGTCATGCTTTGGAACAATTGAGGGGTTCAACATGAGGAAAACCACTCCATGTACCTTTGGGGAGTCTAAGAAGGTAGCATGAAATATTGATGGTGGATTATTTGGAACAATTTGATGTAATGTTACTTGATACCTTTAGGTGCTCTCGGTTAGCTAGTGGTTGACAGCTTCTAGTTTGTTTTAACGTTGTGAGGTCTTTTTGTTCTTTTGTTTGCTAGGG
Source organism: Begonia loranthoides (assembly GCA_022433065.1). Lineage (NCBI taxonomy): Eukaryota > Viridiplantae > Streptophyta > Magnoliopsida > Cucurbitales > Begoniaceae > Begonia > Begonia loranthoides. The sequence continues at coordinate 27,113,365 of CM039478.1, forward strand.
CAACCCTATTTTGAGGGAGTATATATTCTCTCATTATGGCTTGTTTGAATTAGAGAATTTTTAGCTAAAGAACATTGTTCATTTTGAAAGGTTAGTATCCCTCCTTTTCTGCCATCTCCTTCTTCATTCATTCCCAGTGAATTTTGGTATACAAACTGGTTTAACTATTTCTTGAGAGTTTTTGGTGATTCCTTTTATTTATGCTTCCTTCTCCATCTTTTTCCAGAGGTGGACATCTATAGTAAGGGAACAGAAAGCTCGTTGAACCCCAAGTTGGTGTGCCTTCACCATTGGAGGTCATTGAAGTCGATAGGCACAACTAGGTGCCTCTTCGGACCAACTTGTATCTTTCCATGCAAAGTTTCTTTTCCAGAGTGTTTTGTTGCTGATTTTTAGAGGAGAGTCGATTAACTCAAAGTGATTTGCTGTCCAAATTTCATGCCATAGGGATGTTATTTGAATGAGTTAAGACTTGTACCATTTGAGCTCCAAATTCTACCCTTTGGTACCTTTTGGGATTAATAAAACTCTTCCATGCATAACTTCTGCTTCTGATGTAATACCCTGAAAAATGTATTTCCCTTTTTGATGATGTAATAATTCTGGATAATCTTAATATATGAATATTGCGTCAAATTATGCAACTGTAAGCGTAAGTTGTGCATGAAAAGTGGAGGGTTAATGTTGGAAAATAACCTAAATGTGGAAAACTTAGGAAAAATACACTATTTTTGGGTTTCGGATGCCGACGGACACTGGGGACGACACAAGACAGCGTTCGTTTTGAATCTTGCAAATCTGGGACAATTCAAACGACTTGAGGACGAAGAGATTTGCATCCGCAATAAATCTGTACAAATCTAGGACAATTCGGACGACTTGCGGATGAAGCGGACGAAGAAATTCGCATCCGCAATGAATCTGTACAAATTCTATGCGTTTTTGGACTCTTCCGTCTCGTCCGAAATCTGGCGCGGACGTTGCCAAAACCAATCTGTATTCAATTTTGTGTGTTTTCGGACGCCTGGAACTTGTTCGAAATCCGGCGGGAACGACTAATAACGTCAAAAAAGTCTGAAATCTGCGAAACCCATTTTATAAATTCTTCTCTCTCTTCCGATTTCTTGCGGAAATAAACAAACTCCTCTCTCCTCCAGCCTCCTTCTGCATCGACCAGTCCTCCCTTGCAACTTGGAAGGCTTTCCACGTGGCATGGGATTGTTGGACCATATCTTCCTTGAATTGGGCAATCGGCAGTCTGCCCTTGCAGCTTATCTTCTGCTATTGCAGCTCCCTTCTCTTCTCTGTCTATATAGGTAAGCTTCCTACGAAAATTTACTTTGGTCTGGCAACTGTGAAGGTGTAATTCTGCTGTGAGGAAAATGGTGTGAAGTGAGGAAAGTGTGAGTGGAGTGCTAAAAGGTGTGGTATGATTAGTGTATTTTTTTGAAGATATTGCTGCTAAAGATTTCTCCACCGTGAAGATAAGAAGTGGTTTGATTAATGATTAACCTTCAATAGTTGGGATGAATTAGTAATGAGTAGTGGGATTCACTTTTAGTGTTGCACTGTGAAAGAAACTTTTGAAGGATTGAGAGACACTATGAATACATTGGCTGCTGTGTTGGTGATGAAGGCCGTGAGCTAATGGCCGTGAAGGTAAGGTTTCTGAAGTTTAGTCAATTGGGTGCTATTTGTAGTTCCGTATTGTGAAATAAATGGTTCTATGGCTTATCGTTGAGATTAAATGGCTTCTGAAGAATTTGTTAATGTGAATAACCTGCTGCTTTGTGGATGTAAGTGGTTTTGTGTGATATTGGTTCCCTGTTGCTGTTTGGACTGAGAACTCTGAATTTTGCTCCCTGTTTTCCTGCTGTTTGGGTTTTGTTGTCGATTAAGTTTGTTTTCTCTGTTCTTCAATTTAGTTCCTTTTAGAGAATGATAGAATGCTAAATGTAGTTGCTGTGAAGTATGATTGAACTGTCAAGGTTGGGCTGTGAACTGTCAAAATTGGGCTGTCAATTTCTTGATGTGGTTAAGTTTTATTGTAGTTGTTGTCAAATGAAAGTACTGTAGTTGCTGTCAAAAGAGAATATGGGAGTTGTTGATTGTTTAAGTTGAATATTAAAGGTGTTGTAAGAAGCTGTTAAGTACAATGATTTTAGCACTGATGTTGTCTATAGTCTTTATGAGTTCGGTGATAGAATACTGTTTTCGTTATACATGTTGAGATATTGGAATTTGTTATTGCGAGGTTGCTAAAGTAATAGAAAGAGTTAAATGATCTTTTACTCTGCTGTGAGATGTGGTTATTAGTCTAATTATTGGCTCGTTAGAAATCATTATGGATTGAACGGTAAAAGTGAAGTTAGTAATTTTAGATTTTGATAATAGTTTATTTAATGGTTTTGAAGGTACTATGGCGATTGACAGTAACGCATTGAAGATGCCAAGTAAGTTGATACTTACTGAGTTTTGGTCTTTGGACCCTACATTCGCAAAAGTTAGGTTTGCATGTTGTGTGTTCTTTTAATGATATATTTATTAGACATTTGTACGATCATATAGGACTTTAGGTATTCTCATAGGCATATTGTATGTCATACTTAATATATGTAAATAGGCGTGTGGGGGTTTGGGTGATCGGTGACACTTCCATACGATAGTATTCCTGCCACGTAGGGAGTGGTAGGTTTAGAGTTAGCTATGTGGAAGCTAGGGTTCACCCTTATCCCGTTCTGAAACCCCCAACGTCTTTAACAAAACTACTGGGTATGGCTCGTGGTGACACCCCGATTGGCATGGTTCCTCGTCGGAACCATAGGTGAAGCCACGAGAGCAATTGACTTATCCATCGTCCCGACTAACAGATGAGATACGATTCTCCCCTATAATGCATCGCATGATCATGCATCATATCTGCGTTTTATTTTCTTATATCGCTTACTGAGCAATATGCTCATTAGTTTAGGTCTTGTGATGTAGGTATTGTACGAGAAAACATGAGAACAGGTTAAAGACAGTTGATGAAGGATTTGCACGGGTGGATCTTGTGGCTGGCTGGGGTAAAGAGTTTTAAAAGGAAATGGTTTGTAAGTTATTTAATATTCTTTAATGTTTTGTTTTAAATTCCGCTGCGTTTTATAAAAAGGATATTCATTACTTCTTCTTATGAAATGAATAAATGTTTAAATAAAGGATTTTAACATTCAGGTTTTTATAGAAAAAGGATACTCTGATTTTATAAAAGAGTAAGTTTTAAATTTCACGTATTTTTTTAGGGTCGTTACACCTAAACGTGTTTTCGTCTAAATTTTGGAGGGTTTCCAATTGACTTTTAGAGAATGTCGTGGTACAATTTTCATGACATTTGGACATCTATGGTTTAAGTTGTGATATTTAAAAATTCGGGTCTGTTCTTGCCTCTTGTAAACGCAAGAATCAAGGTGTTACCTTCTTTCTCACACACGTGGTGCATCACCTTTTATGTAAAATTTACTACAATTACTCTAGAATGTTGCAATAAACCGTTGAATGACTTAGAATTAATCTTCTTTATTCAAAACTGTAATACCTCGATATCGTTTTCCCCATATACGCGATGTAATCGATTGTTGAGATCATTAATATATTACATTGCGAATCGATACATATTAAATTATTACGTGTATTGATGGGGAAAATATTTTGGGATAAAATATTTAGGAAGAAAATGTGAGGAAAAACTGGAAAATAAGAATTCGGACGCATGCGGACGACACAGGGACAAGAAATGTCATCCGCAAATGCATGGAACGTCGTCCCTTTATTTTGGGACGATGCAAGATGAAGCCCTCGCGTCCTAATTCATCCCCTGTCTCTAACTAGAAAGTTTCGGATGAATGCGGATGACTACGAGCGCATGCGGACGTGGCCATTGGAATTGTCCAATTTCTAGATAGTTTTAGACAAATGTAGACGCAAGATTCGGATGCCTGCCTTCTTCTAAATGATAGGTTCGGACGAACGTGGATGAAGGCAGATGAATGCAGACACAACAATTTTGAACCTGTCCGATTTTTAGATACTTTCATACGCACGCTGACGAGGCTAAGATGCATACCCTTGTCCAAAAAGTCCAAGTTTTGTGTAAAAGTTAAGTTTTAGATAATGAAATTAGGGTTAGATTACCAGTAGAAAAACCCACGAACTCGACCTCTAGAGGTGAGCTTCTCCCATGATTGGACCACGTCGCCCCACCCTCCATGTTTTTCCTCTCTGATTGGTGTGATCGCCTTCCTCCAAGTAAGGCTTCATCTTTTAAAAACCAGATTAGGTTTTCTTGGGAGATGATTGGGAGAGTTCCCTGCGAGAGAAAAAAAAAATCTTCCTATACGTTTTGAGAATTTTGAGTGGTGTGTGGGTGTGATTTGTAGGATCGATATACGCCAATAGAGGGGAGGTGAATATAGCGTATCTAATATTTTCATGCGATATTTTAATCTCTAATAACCCTAAGTGATTTAATGCATATAATTAAAATATCAATAACAAATATATGCAATAATGTAAAGAGTAAGGGATAGAGAGAGTGCACACAATATTTGTTTACGCAGTTCGGCAAACTCGCCTACGTCCGCGCTCTAAGTTCTACTTGGAGATACACTAAGCAATTGGCTTGCAGGTGCCAATAAAACCGTTTACAAATTGACTCTTAAGCTGGGCGTCACCCTTGACTTACAGGTTGTCACCCTAGATTTGACTATAGCGGGGCGTCACCCAATGATTGAACTTACAGGCATTCAATTTAGCCTAGGAGTGTTTCGAGTGTTTCGAGTTGTCACCCTCGTGTGATGAATTCTTAGGCAATCATCCTTTACAATTTAGGACAAGATAATGAATAAAAAATTAAAGCGCAATCTATCTAATCCAAATTCTCCCGAATATAACTCGCAAGTTCAGAATAGGGAGAATGAGATTTACAATTAAATAACTCACAGTGAGTAGTATTCGAGTATTGATTTTGGCAGGGCTTCGCCTCGAATATTTGATTGTTAGTTGTGGAGAGCTTGAAGTGAACTTATATTTATAGGCAATGGACTTTTGATCATCCTCAGCCAGTATCGGATGTCTGCATGTAGCCGTTGGAAAAATGCCCGTTGAAAATATAGCCGTTGTGCAGAAATTTGGACTTTAGGACGCAGAGCCTCTCATCCGCACCTCATCCGAATGTTCACTGTTCACCTGTTTAGGACACAGATCCTCATTTGCGTGTCGTCCGTGCCTCATCCGAAACTTCACTGTTAAACAATTTAGGACGCAGATCCTCATCTGCACCTCATCCGCGCCTCATCCGAATTGCACCCTGAAAATTACAGATTCAAATCAGACACTATCCTTCTTCGTCCCAGCATCCGCACATCGTCCGAAAACACTTTGGACGCATTTTTTCATCCTTAGCTCATCCTGAACTTCACGGACACACTCCAGGGAGGATTCAGACGCCTCTATTTCGTTCGTATGTCATCCTTACTCGTCTGTAAGAACACATAACAGATTGGGACGAGTTTTTCTCATCCGCAGCTTGTCCCCACTTCACTCCAAATTAACCCTTGAACTATATTGAGTCCCTAAAAGATATCCAAAACTACAAGGACTCAAAAAAAAATGTTAGGACATTAATAATATCCATTTTGAGGGTATTTCTAATAAACACAGATATAAATATAATTATAGACCGATACGAATAATATCCGATAAATACAAAGTATAATACAAAATACAATTTATTGATTTATTAAATTAACTAATATTTTAGTCATCATCAAAATACAACTTAGCCTAACAAAAAGGCTAACATAATTTTCTTCAAGGAGGATTTGAGGTTGAGTTGTGAATGTAGGATTCAGTAAGCTGAGGATTTTCTAGTTGCTGTTACTACCTTGTTGTCCATGAGAAAATTTCTTCAATAAGGGTAAGGATTGGGTAGTGTCTTGGCCATTTGGAGGCCCTACCCACAAGTAGTGTGTGTGAGTTGTGTTGATTTCTTTGTTGATATACTGTTGTTAATTCCTACAATTTCTTTACTGCATATGTTGAAGTGAAATACTCAGGAAAGTGATGAATGTTTACTGAATGTTTAAATGATGATCTCTGATGTTGAGCCTTGTAGTTGTAAAGAATGATGAACTAAGACATACTACGTTACGTTAATGCAATTTGTTGTTTTACTTGTTGTAGTGATAGTTTCCATATATGTTAGTGTTATGTTATCCTGTCGTTGTTAGTGTGGAAATCTAGGTAATAATGAAAAGTCATTACTTCACTAATCTTAACATGTTTCATTAACTAGAATAAATTATTGATCTTCAATTCGAGCATGTTAATTGATTAGTAAAACAATTATAATATGACCTTTAATATGAGCATGTTTAATTAAGCACATTTCCACAGTCGTATCCAATTATTAAGCATGTCCTACAAGCTAATTTCTAAAGAGTTGAACATGTTTTCATTTAAATTACTCATTCCATGTCTACTTAATAATATCAAACGTGTCTAATTCCGTTGAGCATCTCGTAGGATTTATTGATTTAAATCTCAACATAAAAGCATTTAAATTGTTAGCACGTTTGCCGTCATTGTTAGAAGCATGCTAATTTGATGTCATGATTCGTTATATGACTTCGCTCTTAGAAGCATGCTAAACTACCATTTCTTTTATTATTGCTATGCTCTGAAATTCAAGTATGTCATTCACTATTTTAGTTCGATGCTATGATTGTTCTCTTTTATACGTTTTAATTACTATTATTTACTTATATTCGCTGTTCAATTATCGTTATTTTCATTTCTATGCGCTATTCAATTATTGTTATTGTTATGTTATACTGTATCAACATGCATCATGCTTATACAAACAAATAGGGAGTGCCACCTCTTGGGTGGTACTCACATACATTATGTGAGGAAAAATGATAAATGAAAAGAATGAATAAAAGAAAAGATGATGGGAGTTGGGGGCGGATGGGTAGCTTGGATCGAGCTTGGTAGCTAGGCTACACCCCTCCTTCGTTGGGAACGGGACTAGCTACCCACAGGAGGTTAGAGGCCGACCAAGGCTATACCATCCCATATGGGTCCTTCAATCTCCCGCTCGACGTACGAGTAATGAACGAATGAACGAACGTAATGAAAAGATTGGTTTGGAGCGGTACCCACTCCAAAAGAACTAAAGAAAAGCATAATCATAATGCATAACCCAATTCTTTAATGGGCCTTTAGGCTCACATTTTACTTGTGGTGTAGGTACATATACGAGAAACGATCAACATATCAAGAAATAGGGATAAAGGATTTGCACGCACGGGACTTGAGGCTAGCTAGGCTAAGGAAAGTAAAAGAGATAGTAATTTGTAATTAATACAAAATTATTTGTGTAGTATTCCTAAAGTAAATTCCTTACGCTTCTACTACATTTTGATAAATGATTTTATAGCTATGGTTTACTTCTGCTATGTTTTGCTTCCACTACGTTTTGATAAATGATTTTATAACATAAGTTTTCTACCGCTTATAATGATTTTCATAACGAGTATAACGAAAGAGTTTTAATGATCCGACTTTTTAGAAAGGCACTCTGGTTTTTTGTAGTTATTTTAATAAAGTTTTAAATTTAACGTAATTTTAAAATGGTATGAAAAGTTGGGTCGTTACAAAAACTCCATTGAGTTGCTTGATAATTCCTCTTAACAAATTCTTCCAATGTAATGCCTCAACTTTTTAAGTTGGATAAATGTCGGGGTATTACCGAGTACGTATTCAGAGTGTTAGGTCGAGGGGTATTCTCGGTAATGTTTTCCCCATACATGCGTTGTAATTGAAGGATAGGGTAATTAGGATATTACATTTCATATCGTTATGTGTTATTTTATGACATGTAATTATGGGGAAAGTGTTATGGGATAAGAGTTAAGTGGGAAAATGTAAGGAAAGTGTTGGACTGTGCATTTTCAAACAACTGTGGATGACCCTGCAGACGCTATTCCTCGTCTGCAAATGTATAGAACGCCGTCCCAGCACTTTGGGATGTCTCGGGGATGTTGTCTTCGCGTCCCAAAGGTTGCCCCTACCTCTGTCGTTTCGGACGAGACTACGGACGCATGAAAGTTCATGCGAACGTCGATGGTCGTGTTCAGATTATATCTGTCCAGACCTAGACACTTTCAGACGCATGTGGATGACTTGCGAACGAGACGTGTCATCCGCAAGTGCATTGCACTTCGCCCCTTAGCCTTGGGATGACTTAGAACGTGATTTCGCATTCTAACTTCACTGTGTCGCAAACTTTCGAACGAGTCCGTGTCCGCAAGTGCATTATTTAATACCTTGAAAATATATTATTCCCTGTTTATCGATGTATTAAATTGGGATAATTAATGCATATGTATATCATATCATGTTGCATGATGATACGCGTTAAATTATGCTTAAAAGGTATAGGGTTAAAGTTGAAAAATTTATTGAAGTGTAAAAGTTGAGGGGGAAGTGTATTGGTGAGTTTTCGGACGAAGTCCGAAATAGGATCCGGACAGCGCGGACCTTGTTGAATTGAATCTGTACAATTTTATGGACGTTTTCGGACGCGTCTGTCTTGTTCGAAATCTGGCGCGGACGATGCAGATGAGATGGAAATGAATCTGTACCAAATTTTGTGAGTTTTCGAACGCATCCTTCTCGTCCGAAATCTATTGTGAACGACTGATCTCGTCCGAAAAGCCAGAAAAATTTACAAAACCCGTTTAAGTTACCTTCCCTCTCTTCCGATTTCTTGTCTTACACATTAAGTTCTCTCTCCTCCTACCTTCATGCGAGACTTCCATTCTTCCCTGGGTTGGAAGCTTTTCCACGTGGTCTTAGAACATTGGACCACATCCTCCTTGAATTGGGCAATTGACAGTCTATCTCCTCTGCAGCTTATCCTCTTCTCTATTGCAGCTAACGTTCTTTCTCTCCTCAATTTATATAGGTAAGCCTCCTCCCTTGTATTTTTCTCTGGAAATCGTGGGTAAGTGGATGAAGTGTTGCATTGCTGTGAGATGGGAGTGTTACCTTGCCGAATGTTAAGTGTTAAGTGGTGAGTTAAGCGTTGAGTGGTGTGTGAAGTATACTCTATTTGTTTGTCCGTAAAGTGAAGCACAGGTAAAAAATTATTGTTATGAAGTTTACTGGTTTGATTATGGATCGTTGGACATGAAAGTGGGATTCATCGTTTGTGTTGCATTGTATAGGACCTATTGTGAGTTGGAAGATTGACTGTTGTTTTGCTTGGTTAAGTTGCTGGAACCTAAGGTAAGAATTGAAATTGTATTTGGCCAAGGGAGGGCCTACATTACGGGTTTGATTGTTTGCTTCTGATGGATGTTAAATGTTCTATTATATTAATTGCTGAAAGAAATTGTTAGAATGCTAAAAGTGTTGTTGTATGGTTTATAAGAATAAACTAAGTTTGTGAAGCATGAAAGATGTGGCTTGGGTGATTTGCTTTGATGTATGAAAGTGTTTGGTGTGATTAAGTGTTAATATAGTTGCTATCACATGACAAAGGATAAATCCAACATCGAAAGTATAAATATTTGTAGTTAGGATTCGTTTGGAATATGAATTGGCTATTGTCAAATGTAATTGCAGTGAACTATGATAGGTTGGAATCCTAGAGATAAGAACCATCCTGCTGTTAGTATTGGTGATTTAAATGATAATCATGCCTAGGACAGTGAAGTTTATTGGTGTTGGACTCTACTCTTGAATTGGATTTGAATATGTTTTTCCATGCTCATAATGATTAAGGAACAACGCGAAACTTGTACCGCATAACAACACAAAACAATACAGTGCCTTTAAGTTGAACTTCCAATTTGCAAATGTAATTAAATTGTTTGTACTTTTATTGTTATTCTGTAATTTATTTTGTGGCATTCATGCATCACCCTAGGATTTATGAAGTTGTCACATATTGTATAACATCCTAAAATGTATGGAAATAGACATGTGGGGGTTCGGGAGGATTGGGAACGGTTGACGTGGTGACACCCCTATTGGAGTGCCTACTCCCATTTAGGGGGCGGTGAGGTACGGTTAAGCCACAGAAATCATAAGAAATTCTCTTATTCTGAAATCTCCAATGTCTTCAACAAAAGTGAATGGGAATGGCTCGTGGTGACACCCTGATTGGTGTGTTTCCCTGTCAGGAAATACGGTTAAGCCACGCGACCTAGATGTATCCATCGCCTCGATTAACAGATGAGATACGGTTCTCCTCTGTAATGCATCGTGTGATTATGCATCATATGCATTTGCATTTTAATTCTTATTCTTGCTGGACGTTAGACTCATTGTTTTCCCTGTAATGTAGGTGAATATTATAACGAAGATTTCATACCAGTGGAGGAGGAGACGTTGCAAGATGACCCCTCGTGTTATCAACCGAATTGACCTGTTGGGTATGGCTCATATGGGATACGAAATGATGGTATTTTGAGAGAAGGGTATTTGGTAAATCAACATTAGTCGTATTTTGAATATTATAAGCATTTGTAGTAGGGACTTTGGGACTTTTGCTAAAACGTTTGGAAACTACATTTTAAATTTCTATTATTATTCCGCACTATTTACTCTGATTTCGTTTTCTTCTAAAATGAATTTTGAACGATGAATAAATTAAGCGAAAAATTTTATATGACGTATTTTCAAAATGAGAAAAATGTTTTTAAAATTAACGGGGCGTTACACATTACACTTCGCCTCTTTGCCTTGGGATGACTCAAAACGCGATTTTGCGTCATGACTTCACTTTGTCGTGGAATTTAGAACGAGTCCGGACGTATGCGGACGCTGGTGGCTTCGTCTGCATTGAATCTATCCAAAGCCGAATGCGGACGTGGATTAGCTACGTCTGAATTGACTCTGTCCAATTTATGGACATATTCAGACACGTTCAGACACTTTATGCGGACGCCAAAAGGCGTTCGAATGTCATCTGCAGATGGTACAGATAAGGACGAGGACGTCGGTTCTCGTCCGAGGAAGCGATTTAGGCTTAAGGATTTTACACTTGCGGACGAGACCAATGCGTCCGACTCGTCCAAAACAGCCTAGCTCTGCGTAATTTCTAGATTTAATATCCAAACTTTGGTCGTGTAGTCATTTACGACATGCGATTTCTCGACAGGAAATCCTCCCCAGCGTAGGCACCGACCTCCCCTGCCAGAGCTGACCTCCTCTCTGCCCTCCTGCTACGGTTTGTCTCCCCCTTCCAGGTATAAGCCATTTCATTACCTGGCATTTCTTCCCCAACCATTCTTGTCACGACCCGGGGACGGGTTGGACAGAAACGCAGGGCCAAACAACCCGATCTTCGTAGAAGACTCGGTCGCCCAGCCTAAGGCTAGTTAAATTATAGCGGAAGACTTGTATCATATCCAGCCGCGACCCATTTGTTATGGGTCACGGTCCATACAATGATTGCAAGATTAATTAATAATTCAGAAATAATAACTTAAAAATCCAAGTATTGTGCATACAATCTAGGAAATCCAACAACCAAGTTAAACGTTTTACAGTTATCCAAATTAAAAGTTATGGTTGTCTATTGCTACGCTTACTGATAATTAAAAGTTCAACTAAAGAAACGAAGAGAAATGGAACAAGGTCTTCAATCGGATCCGTGCAAGCTCATTTACTCTTTCCTTTACCTGGAGTGGTAGGGGTCGTGGGGTGAGTGACTAGATCAGTAAGAAATTTATATGAAATATTATGTATTTGTAAAACTTGTTTTACCTTTTCTTAAAAACCATGAGTTTCAGGTAATTATGCATGTTTTACTAAAACATTTAAATCATTTTCGTTTCAAGGAAACCAAGCTCAAAGGCATCCGACGAGATATTTAGAAAACATGATTATGTACATAGACAACTATATGTTAAAATACTCTCGTCGTGTTTTAAACTGAAATCGTAGTCTGTAAAAAAGGAGGGTCACTCAAGGACTCCCCAGATCAAATAGACAGAAAGGTGGTCATTTCATGCAAGCAACACCTCATAAGCCTAGAGGAAGAAAAAAGATGGCGGTCTGTAGACCGGGCCCATCACCCGGGTTGCCTGCGATCACCTCCGCGACGACACGCTCGTAATATATATATATATATATATATATATATATATATAAACACCTTGATCAAGTTTAGGGATTTGCAACCCATGGAAGTAGTCATACCTTCCCAAGTCTCCTATTTCACACAGTGCGCAAACAAAACATCTCCACGCAGTAGGAGATGTGATATGCCGCAAGATCCCTTGACTAGATCGAGAGCTCGGGAGATTTTTAATTTGTTGGCTCATTTTGCAAGGGATCAATTCTATGCTAATCTTAGAGGAGAACCAACAATTGAAGACATGGAGAAACCCTTCAATTTATTGGTTTGGACACATAGAGGAGACAACTCAAGTGATGCTCCTCTCGGCCCTCAAGAAAAGCACTCCCACTAAGGCCGTGCATTTCAATCCTTTTTTATACATTTTATGCTAATGCTTTTAGGAGATTATCATACTGGTGTTTTTTAGAGATTTGCATGGTTTTAGAAAAGGAACTTTTGTATGAAAAATGGAGTGGCGATGCTAGAGTTCATGGATTACACAAGCCAAGTCTACTCGGCCATCCACCTAGCCGATTGGTTACCCATTTTTCAACATTGCCATTTTATTTTATTATTTGTTTCTTTTTTTTTCCTTATTTTTGTAACCCTAATGGGAGCACTATATATATTACATGTTAGCTACTAAGAAGGAAGTGAACATTTTGACAAAAACCCTAGCTTTGAAGAGAGACTATTCACCTCTTTGTGAGAAACAAATCGGCCAAGCTTCTTGGAGTAGATCCGATTGAGTGAGCCACCATTTCTTGAATCCTTGTTCATTTTGGTTGAAGATCTTATTGTCCCTCCTTGCCCTGCTGCCTCTAAGGTAGATCCAGAGTGTAAGTGAGGTAAAACGCACATCCCAGCCTGGTTGGAGACACTCCTTGTGGAGCTCAATCAAACCTAAGGTGCAGATCGGTTCACCTTATGCTCCTTCCAATTCTGTTTTCCATTTTTACTCCAACATTCTCAACACCAAAGTTAACAAAACCACTTCCAAAATCACTCCACATTCATCAGGGTTCCAAGGAAAGAAGAATCATCAGAAAAGGAGTCAGGTTCAGAAGTTACACACATTTCTTTGCTGAAGACTCAATCTGTCGATTCCCACCGACCTCCGAGCAGCTTTCGTATGAGATCTCGAGTTGCATACAGGATTTTGGGCTGAAATTTGAAGGGAGTAAACTAGATATATGTGAGAGTGGGGTGTCAAAAAATCAGCTTCATAGGAGCTCTGGAGAGGAAGTTCAACCATCGCTAATCTGAGGCAGCTGCTGGAAAGTAGCAGATGCCACCTCCTACTTACGAGTAAGCTACTTGCTTGAAGTACTCCATTTTCATTGGTCTGATTTTTGACCCCTCTTGTGGAGGCACGTCAGCGTGGTATTAGAGCTTAATTGATCTGTCTTTGGTTACATTTTGGTGATAATTTACTTGGTATTATGATGACAAGAAGTGGGGCTCAACAAAACCAAAACCGAGAAGCTTCAACTAGTCAACCGGTTGCTCCTCAACCACCTCCCATTGTTGAACCATCTTTGCAGCAGCAAATTCACTCTTTTAAGGAAGAGATAAGGCTGATGTTACAACAATTTACATTGGCACAGAGGCCCCAACCAAAAGCTGACCGACCACAACAAAACCCTCAAACCGCAAGGAGAAGAAATGTGGGTGTTTGGAGACCCCATTTTTATGATGATGAATTCATGGAATGGATTGAAAAGGTGGAGAAGATTTTTGGGTATTATGATTATTCCGATGGAGCAAAAATTCAGCTTGTGGCACTTGAGCTTAACGCTTATGCTCACTTGTGGTGGGAGATCCTTAAAGCTTAGCGGAGGAGAGATGACATGAAAGAAGTTGATACATGGAGGGAAATGAAAAATTTGATGAGAAAGAAATTTGTGCCACTAAATTTGATGGATATGTAAATTTGTGCCGCTCCACAATAGTTGCTTTATCAAGTGCATAGTTTGAGATAAGGGTCATTGATGGTCGATGAGTATTTGGCCGAGTTTGAAACTTTGAAGACTCGATGTGGACTTGAAGAACCAGAGGATCAAGTCATAGCAAGGTTCATTCAAGGCATCCACCTTGATATAGAAGACATTGTGGAGTTGCAACCACTTGACACTATGGAGGGTGTTATCCAAATGGTCGTGAAGGTGGAGCGGCAAAGATTAAGAAAAGGAAAGGAGATGGCTACCAAGTTCACTCCTCAAAGAAAATTTACATATCCCAAGCCCCAAACCAAGGAGAATGAGAGGATAACTTCAAGGGGGCAAATAACAAGGGAGTTACCATCAAAACCGTGGAGGACAAGAAAGTGGTAAATGGAGCTCCAAAGCCAAGAGCAAGGGACATCCAATGCTTCAAATGTCTCGGACATGGTCACATTGTCTCTCAATGCCCTAATAAACGAGTTATGATTTTTAGGGAGGCCACAAATGAGTTAATTAGTGAGAATGAAGATGAAGCATCCACCACCCTTGAAGAGGGAGAAGAAGAAGTTGATGTGGCCGAGAGATGCTTGGCACAAGAAGGACCTTTGTTGATGGTGATTCGGAAATCTCTAGTTGCTCACACCCGTGGAGACAATGAGCAAAGGGAGAATATTTTCTTTAGTAGATGCCTAATCAGAGATAAAGTGTGCTCACTCATCATTGATGGAAGGAGTTGCACAAATGTGGCATCTCAAGAGCTTGTGGACAAGTTGAAATTGGAGACCACCATGCACCTGAATCCATACCAATTGAGTTAGTTGATGAATAGCCGTGAGTGTTGAAGGTGTCAAAGCAGGTGAAGATTGATTTTTCTATTGGGGGCTATGAAGATCAAGCCCTCTTTGATGTAGTGCCAATGGATGCAAGCCATATCTTGTTGGGAAGACCATGGCAATCCGATCGGAGAGTATTGCACGATGGTTACACAAATGAGTACTCACTCAAGCACCAAGGCAAGAATTTCATTTTAATGCCTCTTAGTCCAAAGTAATTGGCCAAGGACGAGGAAGCTAAGCGGGAGCAAAAGTCCAAGGCTAACTTGTTTTTGTCAAAACATGAGTTGAGGAAGAGCATTTGTGGAGGAGGGTCGATTGTCCTCATCTTGTTCAAAGAAAGAATGGAGGATCTAAGAGTAGTTCCTATGGAAGTTGCACAACTCCTTAAAGATTTTCAAGATGTTTTCCCTAAGGAGTTACCGCAAGGACTTCCACCCTTTCGATGGATTGAGCATAGAGTTGATCTTGAGCCCAGAGTAGTTCTTCCAAACCGTCCCGCTTATAGACTAAATTCGGAGGAGGCCAAAGAACTACAAAAACAGGTTCAAGAACTTCTAGAGAAATGGTACATTCGAGAATCAATGAGCCCTTGTACTGTTCCTAGTTTGTTGGTACCCAAGAAAGATGACACTATGAGAATGTGCATTAATAGTAGGGCTATAAATCATATTACTATTAAGTATCGGTTTCCCATACCAAGACTAGAAGACATGCTTGATGAACTTAGTGGGGCGGGCAGCTATTTTCTCCAAAGTGGATTTGAAGAGTGGATATCACCAAATCCAGATGCAAGAAGGTGATGAATGAAGACGGCTTTCAAAAACTAGGCATGGTCTTTTTGAATGGTTAGTGATGCCTTTTGGTTTAACAAATGCTCCTAGTACTTTCATGTGACTAATGAATCATGTGTTGAAAGAGTTTTTGGGAAAATTTATTGTGGTGTACTTTAATGACATTCTTGTGTATAGCTTGGATTTGGCTTTGCATGTGAAGCATCTACGATTGCTATTTGAAACTTTGAGAAAAGAGAAACTATTTGGAAATATTAAAAAGTGCTCTTTTGCTCAAGAAAGAGTGCATTTCTTGGGATTCATTCTTTCAAAAGATGGCATAGAGATGGATGAAGCCAAGGTGGTGGCCATTAAAGAGTGGCCGATTCCAAAGAGTATTTCGGATGTGAGGAGTTTTCATGGATTAGCCTCTTTCTATAGGAGGTTCATTCAAAACTTTAGCACCCTCATGGCTCTGAGGACTGATTGTATAAAGAAAGGAAGAGGATTCAAATGGAGTGAAGCATGTTAAAGAAGTTTTGAAGACATCAAGCAAAAATTGTGTCGAGCTCCCATCCTTCGGTTACCCGATTTCAATAAAGTGTTTGAACTATAATGTGATGCTTCGGGTTTAGGGATTGGTGCTGTCCTAAAGCAAGAAGACAAGCCAATTGCCTTTTTTAGTGAAAAGTTGAAGGGTGCCACACTCAACTACTCAATCTATGACAATGAGTTCTATGCGATTATCCGAGCATTGGAGGTATGGCAACACTATTTGCTTCATAAAGAGTTTGTTATTCATTCGGACCAGCAAGCTTTAAGACAGCTCAAGAGTTAAAACAAGTTGAATAGAAGACATGCAAAGTGGTTTGAGTTTCTTGAACGATTTCCCTACATCATTAAGTACAAGAAAGGAGAGACCAATGTTGTTGCCAATGCACTTTCTAGGAGGTGCAACCTTTTGACCGAATTAAATATAAGGATAATGGGATTTGAATGGATCAAATGTGCATATTTGGAAGATGAAGAATTCAAGGAGATCTACGAACAATTATCTCAAGGCAAGGCCGATGGCACTTACCATCTCATGGATGAATATCTTTGTAAAAGTGGCCAGATTGGTGTACCGAGGGGGAGCCTTCGGGAATCTTTGATAAAGGAAGCTCATGAGAGAGGTTTGGCATGTCATTTTGGTGAAAAGAAGACATTAAAAGCTGTGAAGGAGCATTTCTTTTGGCCACACTTCAAAGGGATGTTCACAAAGTGGTGGAGAAATGTATTACTTGCAAAAAGTCCAAGAGCCGATCACTACCCCAAGGACTTTATATGCCACTACCGGTTCCAAGCCATCCGTGGGTTGAGGTGAACATGAATTTTATTTTGGATTTGCCTTGCACTAGTAGATCCAAAGATTCAATTTTTGTGGTTGTGGATAGATTTTCAAAGATGGCACATTTCATACCTTGTTCCAAAATTGATGATTCAAACCATATTGCCGAGTTGTTCTTCCGAGAAGTTGTGAGACTTCATGGTGTTCCCAAGTCCATTATGTCGGACCAGGTTACTAAATTCCTTAGTGCTTTTTGGGGAAGTTTGTGGAGAAAGATTGGCACTAAGCTCCTTTTTAGTACCTCCTCCCATCCCGAAACGGATGGTCAGATGGAAGTTGTTAATAGGACTCTTGGAACACTATTAATGAGCATCCTTAGAGGGAAACTCAATGATTGAGATTTGCAACTCCCTTATGTGGAGTTTGCATATAATCGAAGCATGCGCACTTTCACTCAGAAAACACCCTTTGAAGTTGTGTATGGCTTCAACCCCTTAACTCTCTTGGATCTCATTCCTATTCGATCAAAGGAGATGACAAATACCGAGAGAGAAGCCAAGGCCGAGCACATCAAGTCTTTGCATGAATCGGTAAGGAAGTCAATTGAAAGGAAGAATGGATCCTATGCTAAGTAAGCCAATAAGGGCAGAAAAGAAGTGATCTTCAATGAAGAGGATCTTATATGGTTTCACCTACGCAAGGAGAGGTTTCCACACAAAAGCAAATCCAAGCTCATGCCTAGAGTCGATGGACCCTTTTGAGTGCTACAAAGGGTGAACAACAATGCCGACAAAATTGACCTCCCCGGAGACTATGGAGTGTTGGCCACTTTCAATATACAAGACTTGTCACCCTATATAGAAGATGAAAATGTCCAAGAGACATCAGAGGAAGAACTTGACTTGAGGATAAATCCTCAACTACCCCGGTAGGATGATATGCCGCAAGGTCCCTTGACTAGATCGAGAGCCTGAGAGATTTCTAATTTGTTTGCTCATTTTGCAAGGGATCAATTCTATGCTAATCTTGGAGGAGAACCAACAATTGAAGACATGGAGAAACCTTTCAATTTATTGGTTTGGACACATGGAGGAGACAACTCAAGTGATGCTCCTCAAGAAAAGCACTCCCATTAAGGCCGTGCATTTCAATCCTTTTTTGTACATTTTATGCTAATGCTTTTTAGAGATTATCATGCTGGTGTTTTTTGGAGATTTGCATGGTTTTAGAAAAGGAACTTTTGCATGAGAAATGGAGTGGCGATGCTAGATTCCATGGATTACGCAAGCCAAGTCTACTCGACCATCCACCTAACCGATTGGTTACCCTTTTTTCAACATTGCCATTTTATTTTATTTTTTGTTTCTTTTCTTTTCCTTATTTTTGTAACCCTAATGGGAGCATTATATATATTACATGTTAGCTACTGAGAAGGTAGTGAACATTTTGACAAAAACCTTAGCTTTGAAGAGAGACTCTACACCTCTTTTGAGGAACAAATCGGCCAAGCTTCTTGGAGTAGATTCGAGTGAGTGAGCCACCATTTCTTCAATCCTTGTTTGTTTTGGTTGAAGATCTTATTGTCCCTCCTTGCCCTGCTACCTCTAAGGTAGTAGATCTAGAGTGTAAGTGAGGTAAAACGCACATCCCAGCCTGGTTGGAGACACTCCTTGTGGAGCTCAATCAAACCTAAGGTGCAGATCGGTCCACCTTTGGCTCCTTCCGATTCTGTTTTCCCTTTTTACTCCAACATTCCCAGCACCAAAGCTAACAAACTATTGTGAAAATTACCCCACATTCATCAGGATTCCAAGGAAAGAAGAATCATCAGAAAAGGAGTTCGGGTTCAGAAGTTACACATCTTTCTTTGCTGAAGACTCAATCTGTCGATTCCCACCGACCTCCGAGCAGCTTTCGTACGAGATCTCAACTTGCATACAGGCTTTTGAGCTAAAATTTGGAGGGAGTAAACTAGGTATATGTGAGAGTGAGGTGTCCAAAAATCAGCTTCATAGGAGCTCCGGAGAGGAAGTTCAACCATTGCTAATCTGAAGCAGCTGCTGGAAAGTAGCAGTTGTCACCTCCTACTTGCAAGTAAGCTACTTGCTTGAAGTACTCCATTTTTATTGGTCCAATTTTTTACCCCTCTTTTGGAGGCACATCAAGATGTATCAGGGATGTCCCCCTGATACTTTGACGTCGAGACCATCCAAAGTGTTAAGAGGATTAATCGCAAACAGGTTATAATCATCATATAAAAACATAAAATCCAATGCACGAAAGTAAATGTGTAAAACTTTCGTACACATATACTATAAAAAGCTGACGTGCTATCGAACAGTCCCCGTCAGGTTTTTCATTTGTTTCCACAAAATACGATTTTATTTTGAAAACCATGCTATGCGAGCAAGCAACTAAGTATAAAGCTCCTACCTCGATGGCGTTCCTTCCTCGTATGCAAAGGAGCAGCTATCTCAGGTGTCGGCTTGAAGTCCTCAAACTTGTCCTAGCCTACAATACGTCAAACATAGAAAAATCTCATAAACACATTATGAGGAAAAGTGAGGGGATACAAGGTCGGGACTAAGTTCAAAGTCCATCTCTATGTTACCATAGACTATAACTCAATATGCCCAGTTGATCTATGAATAACCTCACAAGTATCATCACATTCTTAATTCATAAAAATTAATCATTTGTCAACTTCACCTTAAGAGTCCACTAACAATTCCAATTAACATCCCACAAGCAACACTTTAGCAGAGTCTAACAATTCCAGTAATATCCGACAAGCAACACTTTAGCCGAGTCTAACAATTCCAGTAACATCTGACAAAAATGAGGCAATTTCTACATCCTTTTCCATAAAAGCATCAACATTACTTTACAATTCCATTATCTAAAAATCATACAAAATCAATTGTCAACCTCAATCTCTTATCAAGCAGTGGGAATCCAAAATTAAGTTGTTGCTTTGAAATTCAGAATTCACCAATTTAAATAACAACCTGATATATTTCCCAACTTAACATAACAGTAAGAAATTTATTTTACTTAACCACTACTCTATCTCTCAACACATACCCATACAGAATACTCTTTCAATTCACTAACAAAAGCCCAAAACCGTTTGTAAACCATCTCATCGAACCAAACCAACATGCCAGAAACAGACCTAGATTCATCAATTAAAATTGCAACATAATAGCGAGTATAACTCCCTACAATTTCCTTCAACAAAATCCAAAATAAAACAGAGGCATGTTATAGGCATTTTCCATCCAGAACAAAACTAAAATTTATCAATCTTGAAACGGAAGTCCAACATAGCAACAACATCACACATAATCATAACATTGAAATTATGCAGTGCAAAATAGCAGGGAAATCGAAACAAAAATCCCATTCGGCAGAACACCCACACTGAAATCAACAGAATCCGAGCAGAACGAAGACAAACGAAAATCATAGCAGAGCATTCGACATTTACTTACCAAAATCAGAGGAACGGTGAAATGGAGCTCTGCAGTTTGGTTAATCGTCGTCCAGGTAGCTCGAAGAACCCGAGCTTCCGTCGCACCCGCCTTCCCCTGCGAATCATCCTCTGACGAACAAAAAGCTGGAGCAGACAGCAGCTCTCGTTACCGGAATCTTCGGTTTGCTTCTACTGTCCGTCAGAATTGCTCTCTCCCTCTCCTGCGATTTGTCTCTGTCGGCAGCCCTAACTCTTTCAGCAAAAGGAAAATATGGCAAGTGAAGTCCCCTCTTCTTTCTATAAATTTTCCTATGCGGGTCTATTTCTCCACTCTTTTCTTTTTAATTTTATTTGCTTCTAACCCCTCTCTTTACTTCCAATCACCAGCGGACCACTTCCTCAGTTCCTCTCTTTTCTCCTCATTTTAGTCTTCTTTCATTTTTAAATTCTATCATTCTCCACCATATGCCCGCATCCCACTTTTCCCTTTCTATTTCTTTTATTTTAATATTTCTTTTCCTTTATATTTTATTTCATCTTTTCTCCTTTCTATCTTTTCTTTTTCGTTTCAAATGTCACGTCAATTATCAATTTCATTTCCTTTTTTTTCTCTAGTCATTACATTTTCAATTTTGCCCTTGTTCTTTCATTACCTTATTCTAAATTAAAACTTATTCCGAACATCGTCTGACAACATTATAAGTCCAATTTAGCACTTCAATTTCGTTTCTTAAATAAATTGAATTTTCCTTTTCAAAAACTTCCAGTTCTACTGATTTGACTAATTGACCAAAGTTTCACACGTGGTCGCTACGCGACAATTCGAGTCAATCTTTCAACGTTATGACCAATTTTAACGCAAAAAATTTACACGTGAAATTTATTCTCTTAAAAATTCTCGGGTTTTATAATTCTCCTTCTCGCCATTTCCCTCTCTTGCGTGAGCTTTATTTCCTGCATGAGAAGAGAGTTCCAAAGAGTGAGAGAAATTGTGTGTTATGTGTGAACATGAGTAAAGTGAGGTGTAAGCTGAGGAGTGGGAGCTGTGGAGCTTGGAGTGTGAGCTTCTGCTGTGTGTTGGAGTGTTGCCGTGAAGCTGATGTGAGCTGCTGACCGAGAGCTGGAGCTTCTGTCATTGTTGGAGTTGCTGCTGGGTTGGAGTGGAGTCTTTGCTGTTTGTGGTATTGTGTCATCGTTAGTGGCAAGGATTGGGTGTGTCTAGCTGTCTAAGCCCTACCCACAAGTAGTGTGCGTGAGTAGTGTTGGATTTCCTTGGATGACTTTCTGTTGCTCTTTCCTTTGTTGATTTCTTGGCTGTTGATTAGTGTAGAATTCCTTGGCTGTAGAGATTTCCTTCGTTTGTAGTGTGTGTGAGTTGAGTTATGGTTGGTTGATTTCTGTCGTTAGTTTTCTCTGTATTGGTTGATAATTTCCTGAAATGCTCACTGTTAGTTGTTGTTAGTTGGCTTTTAGATGATAATTCCTTGAATGTTATTCTGTTGCTAGAGTAGTGTTGGTTTCCTTGAATGTTATTATGTTGTTAGAGTAGTGTTGTTTTCCTTGAATGTCATTTGGTTGTTAGTAAATTGTTGTGCCATTTCCTTATTGATATCCATGTTAAAGTAACTAGCTTGTTAATATAATAAGACGAGTATGTTTAAAATGTTAATCAATTGAAATCCTAAATTGCAATAATAGACTTGAGCATGTTTTAGCATAAATTCTTTATTATTATGTTTAGTTTTCCAAGCATGTTTAGTTAATTAAATTCTATTTTCATTGTTAACCATTTCCTTGCTAAGTCATTAGGCTTACAGTATACTTGTGGTGTAGGTACTCGCAGGTGAAGATAGTGTACAGATTAGAAAAAAAGATGATTGATTTGCACGCGTGATGATAGGGGCTAGACAAGCTAAAAGAGTACAAGAGAAAACGATTGTAAATAAATTATATTTAATTGTTTAGTTTTTTTTGTTAAATCATTTACGCTTCCACCATATTTTAAAATAAAAGATTTTATAACGCTTCTGTATTTCATTAATTGGATTTTCAATATGAGTTTACGAAAGGTTAGTAGCGGGTCGGTTTAGTGTCGCACTCTGATATGTTTTAAAAGTGATTTCAATAGCCTTAGCAAAATTTCAAATTTTCATGCATTTTTAAAGGATTTCGAAAACCGAGTCGTTACATCCAAACTTATGAAAGACAACTATCTTAGAAAATTCCAATAAATACTATTTCAACATGTCATGTTATTCTAAACAAAATGATATGTAAATGTTATTCTCACACAATTCAACATTGATCTTAAATCCCTAATTAAGGATAAGTAAAATAGGAATACTAATATTTATCCATGCCTGTGGACAATAAATCAAATAATCATTAAACAAATTGAATTATTCAACTTTATTCGTGCATCAAACTTCAACAAAATAACAAGGTTCACATAATTAAGTACTCTCTCCTCCTAACTAATAGAAAACTAGTCCATAATAGTAGCAAAAATTATCATAATAATTCTGGAATTTATCATAATAAAAAGTAGAACAATATGAAAATTCTTCTCTATTGTAGTGATGTTGTTCAATGTTGCAGCAAAATTTGTGCCCAAAATGGTTGCCGTAAGAACAGAAAAAGGTGTCTAGAGAATTTTGCTATCCCTTTGTTAGTTTTCTCCAACTATCATCACTTGAAAACTTCCTCCGTTCTGTGCTACATCTTCGTCTCTTAGAGTTAATTTTGTAATATCCCATTTTCGTTTATATATTTCCATATGTCCATTTCACAATTCCATAAAATTTTATCATTTTAAAACCCATTCAAAAATACTTAAAGGAAACATCAGAGAAAAAACGTGGAAACATTAAACTATATTTCTAACAATATTATTTAAAAATTTTGAAAATCATAATTAAAGTCTTTAAAAAATTAAAACACTTTTATTTCTATGTGAGACATAACCCCCGAGGTCGATCCGGCCATGGTAACACAAGCTTGCTTCGCATCACACTTCTTCCACATTCACCCCACTTGGATCACAATCAATACCTACATCGCAAGAGAAATTATGAGCCTATTGCCCAGTAAGAGATATATATGAAATGCAGATGCAATGCCTATGACAACTCTATATGCATATGTCTGTTAGATTTATACGCTGGGTGAGAGCAACCTCTTCAGTCTTCGAACTTACCACAAAGATTCGTTTTCATGGGAGAGCAACTTCTTCAGTCTCCAAACTCACGTAAAAATGAATCCATTTACATTTACATTTATTCACAATTGGATGAGAGCAACATCTTCAGTCTTCGAACTCACCCACCCATTGGGAGAGAGCAACCTCTTCAGTCTCCAAACTCGCCCAAATAGGTTGTTTTCCACATGAGAGCAACCTCTTCAGTCTCCGAATCCACATAGAAAATGCCAATTAAGTTCATTATTATTTCGTGCAATGCATGATATGCAACCCTACTAACATGTCTATATGAATGTCACACAGCAGTTCATATATCACAGAATTAATACAAACGATTAACAAACAATGAGCAGGAATCATGCATCAACTATAATTTAACACTAAGCATGCTATCACTAATATATATATCTAAAATATAGCAAAATAGGAAGTTTACCTGTATCATAGCAACTAATGCAATCACAATATAAATTTCTATTTTCTTTTCTACTATTTTTATCAATTCACCCTAACATAGTTATACTACACTTTTAATTCTTCTATCTATTACATGTTATCATCCACATAATCTTTACAATTTCATTTCCAACATAACAACTTCTTTTAATCACAATTGTTCAACATTGAGGGTATTAAAACATGACAATAATTAAACCTACTATGTAACTAGAATATATATTAGACTATTGAAGAAACACGTCATGTAAACTTTACTCACAAAATTATATTGTAGTAACCATACCTCTTATTGATCACCTGTGATAACTAAACAACATGCATAGAAGGGTTCTACTTATTCTAAAATCTAACAGAAGGCATCAACATCATCCAAATCCATTTCTCCATGACTAAACTTTCACAGATTGTATAATTTAATGTCCAAGTTTTTAGCAAGGAAAACAACAGAGAAGCGAGGAACGAAACAACCATTCACAGAGCCAGGAATAACAGAGAACTAAAGAAATCATGAAGAGATGAACAAGTAATCATGCAGAGAAGCATACGAGCAGTAACCTATCATAGAAATAATACTTGCATGGAATAATCAAGGAAACAGGCATGAAAATCATAGATAACCTAACAAAATCCTACTCCTATGATGTAGGTCCTTACGGACAAAGAACATGCATAATTCCTTACCTCACGTAATCCCTCTCTTCTCCTCGCTTATTAGCAGCCCTTCCTTACTACCAAAACTTTTCTTCCAGCAACACAGAACCAGAAAAACTAGAGAGTTGTCGAGAGAGAGAATTTAGAAAACAAGTCAACCATCACCCTTATTCTTCCCTTCTAACCTTCTAAATACTCACTAGACCACTCAGAAGATGTCGAGGAGGTGCTACCTATTGTTTTCCAGCAACTCCCAAAACTCTTGAGCATCAGCTGTACGTTTTCAAGCGGACGCTCAACATGCCGGATGATTAATTCAACGCCCACAATCGACCGCCAGCCTCCAGTGATCCGTCGCAAATTCAACTTCCAAATTTGTCTGTCGCCCAACGTTTTTGGCAATCGACCGCCATGATCATCCACTAGCTTAGCATATTATTTATTCACATAAATTATATGAATTCTAAATAATTATATTCATAATTCATCCCATAAATCATTCCTAATAATTTTAAATAATCACATCTCTATAAGTCCAATTTCATAATAATATCAACTATAAAGTATGATAGTTTCTCAATGACCAAAATATTACTTTTTCTTATTACAAGATTTACATGCAGTTGAAAATTGCCTCGGATTTGGATTATTCCTCCTCAAATTTGGATTATTCCTTCTCAGATTTGGTTATTCCTCCTCGAGTTTTCCTTTTGAAGTATAATTCTTTTATAATCAACTACTTTTCTACCATTTCAACAACCATTTCCCTCTTTTTTTTGAAAGTCAAATCTTCTCTTTTAGTTTTGACAATTTCTCTCACTCTTTAATTTCTCTTTTCGAAAATAAGAGAGTGATTTTATTCTCTATTTTTTGTTTTGATTTTATCTTCTATTTTCAACTCATTCTTAATTGCTCTTTTCCAAAAATATGAGAATAATATTATCCCTTATTTGTTGACGTGATAAATTTCTTCCATAAAAGTCTTGACAAGTTTCTCTTTTCTCCTTAAAATCTTCTCTTGCCATGGTTTGTCCATTTGAATGTGATTAATCAGCTTTAATAAATATGCACATTTTACATGAAATTTTACATTAAAAGCCACTTAAATCGATTTTTATAATAAAAACATAACTCTGTAACATTATGTAGCAAAACATCATTTTTTCTTTATTTAATCACTCTTTTATTTTATATAAGTATTGCTAGTAATGAGTGATTAAATAAAGTGTTATCAGTTATCAAAGGAGAAGATGAATCATATTGTTATTGGATCTGAGTCTCGAGAAAAAAGACTTGTCGTTCGAGGTAGAACAAGAGAGTCAAACAACAAATGTAGTGATGATGTTGAAGGTTCGAAAGCCAAATCAAAGTCAAGGAATTGTGATAGAACCTGTGATGTGATCTAGAAAACCAACAAAAACTAAGATTCATTCGGAGGCATTGGAGGCCCAATGACTAAAGCAAGGAAAAAGAAAGTGAAAGGAAAACGACAACTTTTTATGGAAGAAATCCAAGAAGGAGAGTCCAAAATCCATGATCCAAAAACAATGAACTTGTTAAGCATTGGACAGAAAATAGTAGAGGAGATACAAGTCAAAGGCTACAAAAAGGAGGATACTTTTTCAAAGGCCCGAAGGCACACATGCAGCATGCGCAACACGCCGACTCGTGCATTCTTCGCGAGCCAGGCTGTGCACCCACTCACTCACTTTTCCTTCTGATAGCGCATGTGGCCCAACATTCATTCCAATAGCATGAGCGGCGAAGCAATTCTTCCGAAAGCACCCTGCAATCCTCGTGGCCCACACTTTATCTGCGGCCTGGCAAAGCACCCACCCCCGCGCTTTCTTCCGATAGCACTAACCTATCTTCTAATGCGCAATTTTTGCATGGCCTAGTCATTCGTAGCCCGGCAGCGCGCCTACCCGCACACATTCTTTGTGGCCCGCGCCTCAACCAGGGCCCATCCACTACAACCCATTCGCGCACCACCCAGCTTCCAACTATCCATTTCTGCGCAATCC
Organism: Begonia loranthoides; assembly: GCA_022433065.1. NCBI lineage: Eukaryota > Viridiplantae > Streptophyta > Magnoliopsida > Cucurbitales > Begoniaceae > Begonia > Begonia loranthoides. Next base: position 27,140,224 of record CM039478.1, read on the forward strand.
ATCTCCAATGTACTAATAACGTGTGCATTCCTCGTGGAACAGCCGTCCACCAGTTGCCAACCAGCCCAATGCACACTTTAGTGCGACCCATTCTTCATACGACAGTGCACACATTCTGCACAGCCCAGGAAACCATTCTCGCCTGGCCACTAGCTCATTCCAAAGCCCCCGTGCACACACTTACCTGCACTCACTTAGCAACCCATGTGCGCACAACCCTTTTCGCCAGTAGCCCACATGCGGGCGTGCCCTCCTGCAATCCAGCCTGCATGCACACCTGCAACAATCAACCTAGATTTTCTAGTTATTTTAAATTTATTTAAATTACTTTATCCTAGTTTTTACTTATTTTATTAGGATTAGTTTTAGGCTATAAAAGCACATGAGTGCTACAATATTAGACTTTGGATAAAACCCATAGATAAATTTGAGCTTTTAGCTTGTGAGAGATTCTTCTCTTTGGTTCTTTGCAAAGAACTCGATCTTCTTCAAGTGTGATTTGAAAGATCAAACCTTTTGATAGCTTTGGTTCAACCAACAAGTTTAATTAGAGTCAAGGTCCTATTCTTGATAACTCTGGTTCTAGTTGATAGGTTTGGTTAGGACCAATTTCCTATTTTTCTTGATTTGTGAGACGATCTGTAATATTCCGCATTGTTGTTGGGTCTAAGGTTCTTTAATAACCTAGGTTCTCATCAGCTGGTATCAAAGCGTTGCCTTGAGCGATTCAAGATGCTATCTTTATTTTTTTATTATCTTTTTCTATTGATCATTATGATCATATATCAAAAACAAAAATTTTTCTTTCTTTCATCTATAAAAAAATTCTTGATCCTTACGATCATCTATCAAAAACAACAAAATAATTGATCCTTTTGATCAACCTTCAAAAAAAAGTGAGCATTTTATTTTTAAAAAAAAAGAGAAAAGAAAAGAATGAGCTTTACATTAAAAAAGAATCCTTCTTGCAAATTGAAAATTGCTTTTAGTTACATCTCAAAGATTGCAATTCATCTATCAAATCACTAATCTATTTCTGTCAGTTTTCTAAATTCTTCGGGGAAAAGTTTCCTTTTTAGGAAAGTTCTTGATGCCTTATTCAAATTCAATGTATTTTGCTTCTTAAGCTGCTTAATCACAATAAGTAGTTTGAGTAGCTTGGTTTTAACCAAATTTGAAGGGAAATTAGATTTAAAGTTTAAAAAAGTTTTGATTTTTTCAATTTATGCTTGTTGAAAATTTTTCCTTATCTTTGATTGAGTTGTTACGTAAAGATCTAAAAGGGGAGAACGAGTGGTAAAAGGAAAGAGGGTGAGCCTATTTTACAAAAGCCATATTCGAGTGCAAACATGAGTGGAGTGATACTTTATTCGAGTGAAACACGTGAGGGAGAGGAAAAGTCCTTACTTTATTTTTTATTTTCACTAACACTTATTTGTTTGCTTTGTTCTTGATTTGAAATTATGAGTGGAAGTCGAGAAGAAGCAAATGTGGATATGAGGATGTTTATGAGGGCTATGCATGATCAAGTCCAAGCCCTAAATTTGAGGATGGATCGATTATCAAAACCAACTTCTACCAATAGCTGAGAAAGGAAAAGTTTTGAAATAGTTAAGTTTGGGAAGGAAGAGGTAAGTAACCAAAGGAGAAGAGATTTTTGTATGGATAGGGAAGATGGTAAGTTGAGCAACATAAATGTATATGTATCACCTTTCCTAGGGAAAAGCAATCCGGAGATGTACCTAGAGTGGGAGTGAAAAGTTGATCTCAAATTTGAAAGCCAAAATTACTTGGAAGGAGAGAAAATAAATTTGGTCACTATAAAGTTTATGGATTATGCAAGAGTTTGGTGGGAACAATTATTAAGGAATCAAAGGGGATATGGAAAACCATCAATTCGAACTTGGGAAAGCATGAAAGACATCATGAGAAAAAGGTTTTTTCTTTCACACTATTCTAGAGAATTATGTCAAAAACTTTAGTGCTTAAATCAATGTTTCAAGAGTGTGGGAGAATATTATAAGGAGTTTAAAGTTTGCATGCCAAGAGCAAATATTAAAGAGGATTCTAAGGCCACCAAGGGGCGATTTTTACAAGGTTTAGATTTTGAAATAGCTAGTGTGGTGAAGATGATATGTTACCTACAATTAGACGATATGGTTCATAAAGCAATTGAGGTTGAAAGGCATCTCAAGCAAAAAGGAGTAAACTTGATCAAAGGGGAGACTTTGCGTTTTTCATCTACATGGAAATCCAAGTTTGACAAAAAGGAGCATAAAGTTGTACAATACAATTTTGGGAAGCTTTATGAATCTTGATTGAAGAAGAAACCGATCACCACGGCAACATTGAGTTCTAAAGAGAAGTATGATGATCTGAATAAAGCAAATTAAGAGAGTGATTTCAACAAAGAAGATAAGTTGAGAGAAAAGAGAGAAGTTGAGGAAAAGAAGATGTTCATGATGCTAAAGGAAAAGGGAGTGATTAAGGGCAGCAACAAATTGAAAGAATTACCAAAGATTGTACCAAAGCAAAAGCAAAAGAAGAAAAATATGATTTTGGAGATACTGAACAAACTTTGGAAGTTGAAGAAACAAAAAAAGTTGAAAAGGAAAAAGACGATTATGAAAAAGGAGACAAAAGAGCCATAGAGAGAAAAACCAAGAGTGAAGTGAGCGAAAAAGGCAAAGAAGAAGATAAGAATTTGGACGAAGAGAGAAAAAAATAGTGAGAGAGGAGGTAAAATCCAAAGGAGAAAAGGAAGAAAAAGTAATTGTAGTAATTAAAAAGAGTGAGGAAAGCAGAAAGTTGAATTTATTTTTGCATAAAAATATTTCTTTTACCTCCCATGAGCTAACTACTTCTTTTCTGGTGGATGTTTCATCTATTTTGCATGATTATAAAGACATACATCCAAAGGAATTACCAAAGGACATAACACCACTAAAGGAGATTGAACATCCATCGATGGAGTACAACAAGATGTGTCCATATGTCATCTACTACAACAAAGGTGAGGACATTGTGGTTGCCAACACATTATCAAAAACGTATGAATTTACTCTTCAAACTAAGTTATTGAGATCTTAATATATTAGGAAATTGCATGAGAATGACTTAGATTTTGGATTGATTGTGAAAAAGATGCATGGGTAAATTTTTATGGAAAATTTTGGATAGTTTATAGAAAAATTGCATGTCAAGGTTTTTATGGAAATTTTGGATAGTTTGTAAAAAGGTTGCATGTGTAGACTTTTATGGAAAATATTGACTTATTTGTGAACAAGTTACATGTGTAAATTTTCATGGGCATAAAGGAATTATATTCGAGAAAGATACATGGTTTGTGCCAAAATATTATCTTTATAAATTGTTAGTTGATATCTTTAAGACCTTAGATGATCTTTATGGAGCATGCATGATTTTTAAGATTAATTTGAGGAATGGTTATTGAAAATTTGCATTTAAACTTAAACATGGATGGTTAGTCATGCTTTATGAATTATTTGATGTTTCTAGTATTTTTATGAGATTGATGAATCATGTGCTTAAATACTTTATTGGAATTGATTATTGTGTGCTTTGATGATAATTTCGAGAATAGCAAATTTGTAGACACACATGTTGAACACTTGGAGTTAATATTCATTTCTTTAAGAAAGAATCAATTATATGATGATTTGAAGAAGTGTTTACCAAATGTTGAGTTTATATGTGTTTTGATTGATCATTTTATTACATATTACTCATCTTTTGAAATTATTTACGGATATAATCTTTTGATTCCATTAGACTCTCTACCTTCACGTACTAATGAGGAGTTTGTTAATCTTGATCGAAAGAAAAATGATGCACCAAGGGGTGCCAATGGCCAACAATTGGAGAGAGGGGTGGATATCGGTTTGCACAAAGATTGGACATAGATTTGCCGAATCTATAACTTTCTTTCAAGAATTCCAATTGACTTCAAATTTGGAGGAAATCCCAAAATTCTAGTTAACTAAACGCCATCCAAAAATCACACCCAAAATTTCCTAGACACAAAAGTTATGTAAGACAGAAATGGACTTCTCAGAAAGGCACCAATGAACAATCAAACAAAACCCTAATTTTAGCACAGCACAACTTCCTGTCCCGAACTGCAAATAAACAAAATTTGGACAGCAAATAAAATTATCAATCAACAAAGTCCCCTACAAAAATCAAGTTCAAATTTAGAAAAGAGCATAAGTCATGCAATCATGAAGGTTCTGCCCGAAAAGGTGCCAATTTGGACAGTTTTGACTCAAAATGTAAGGTGCACAAAATCCACGATTTTAGTCCAAATAACACCAAAATTTGTACATTCTTTCTTTAGAAAGTAACCAAACAAACTACCAAATTCCAGAATCCAAATTACAATAGAAAAGTATGAAAATATCCAAACCTACAAGCTGGTCCAAGATTAATTAAAACCGACTAGTCTTGACTTCCACCGATCCCTTATTCAAGAGACCTCTCCACCTTGCTTCAATGATGGCCCTCTAAATCCTCATGTTTGATACCACCCCTAGAAAAGATGATGGAGGGTTTAGTTAAATAGTCTCACTCCAAGACCAAGACAAGAAATCGAGTGAGATAATTTTTGGTTTACAAGATTTCGGGTGTTTGCCCTAGAAATTGCAAGCCGAGTGCTTAGAGGGAACTCTAAACAAAAAACGAGTTGTAGTTGCTGAATAATCCTCAAATTAGTTCTTTTGGAAACCTTAAGAAAGCTTAAATACTTCCTTAAGAGTTGCCCTAAACCGAAAATTAAAATTATAACCTCAAGGAAAGAAAACAAGCACATGAGTACTCCACTAACACACTAGCCGAGTACAACCAACAACCAAAATTTCTAACAACATTATATCAATCTAAAACTCATCTAATTGCCAACATATCATTCAACATAAAGTAAAGAAACATGCCAAAATTGATGGAGTAACATAACTTCAGCTTCCTGCCACCCCTTAAGTCACGGACTCCTCCATGTGATTCTTGGGTTCACTTGATGGTCGATTGGGTGCAAGATATTCCAAGTGAGGAGATGCTTTGGCCTTGCTTTATCTTCATGGCTTGACTCATCATCAAGGCCCTCAAGTGCATCTTGACCTGCAAAATAAGAAGTGGAAAAGTGGTTAGTAGTCTCCTTGGCTCGGGCTCTAGTAACTAGGCCTTGTGGTACATCAAAAAACTTTAAAGTTGTTTGGAATTTACATGAAAGGAATAGATTTGCCATTCAACTACAAGGAGATGGTTCTTTTCAAGCCTTGGAGCACATCAATAACAACACTTAAGAAATTAACCTACCAAGCTTATACGGTAAGATGAGTGCTTCATTAAATACTATTGACTTGTCTTTGTATGATGTAGGCAATTCAAAGATGAATCTTCTTGAAGAAAGGAGGAATGATGTGATCCGGAAAACCAACAAAAAAAAAGATTCATTAGGAGGTATTGGAGGCCTAGTGACTAAAGCAAGGACAAAGAAGGTGAAAGAAAAACCACAACTTTTTGTGGAAGAAATAAAAAAAAAAGAGCCCAAAATCCATGATCTAACAACAATGAACTCGTTAAGCATTGGAGCTATAAATAGTAGAGGAGATACAAGTCAAATGATGCAAAAAGGAGGCTACTTTTTCAAAGGCCTTAAGGCACACATGCAGCGTGCTCATTTAGATATCGTGCGCAACATGCACGCCCTTTCAGCAGGCGCACCCAGCAAACAACCCAGTGGCAACCCGCACATTCTTCGCAAGCTAGCTCGCCCATACACCCCCGTGCTTGCTTGCGCTTGCCCACTTTTCCTTCCGACAGCACAAGCGACCCAACATTAATTGCAATGGCGCACGCAGCCCAGCAATTCTTCCAACAACACCGCACATTCCTCGCGGCCCACACTTCATCCGCAGCTCAACAGGGTACCCAGTTGCGTGCCTGCTTTCGACATCATCAACCCATCTTCCAGTGCACAATTTCCACACAGCTCAATCATCCGCGACCCGACAGTACACCTACCTGCGCGTATGCTTCATGGCCCACGCCTCAACTGGGGCCCATCCGGTGCAACCCATTTGCGCAACGCCCGATTTCCAACTGTTCATTCATGCGCGACCAATCTCAAGAGTCTGAACAATGCACACATTCCTCGCGGACCAGCTGTCCACCAACTGCCCACCGACCCAAAGCACGCTTCAGTGCGACCCATTCTTCATATGACAGTGCGTGCATTCTGCGGGGCTCAGCAAGCCATTCCCATGCGACCACCAGCCCATTCCGAAGCCCGCACGTGCACACCTATCTGCATCTGCCTAGCAGCCTATATGCGCACTACCCTTTCCACCAGCAGCATACATGTGCATCCGCACTTCTGCCATCCAGCCCGCACTCGCATCAACAGCCATCAACCTAGTTTTTTCTAGTTATTTTAAGTTTATTTAAACTACTTTATCCTAGTTTTTACTTATTTTATTAGGATTAGTTTTAGGCTATAAAAGCACATGAGTGCTACCATATTAGACTTTGGTTATAACCCATTTGATAAATTTGAGCTTTTAACTTGGAGAGATTCTTCTCTTTGTTTCTTTGTAAAGAACTCAATCTTCTTCAAGTGTGACTTGAAAGATCAAACCTTTTGATAGCTTTGGTTCACCAACAAGTTTTGTTAGGGTAAAGCTCCTCTTCTTGATAACTTTGGTTGTAGCCAGCGGGTTTGGTTAGGCTCAAGTTCCTATTTTTGTTGATTTGTTAGACTATCTATAATATTCCACGTTGTTGTAGGGTCTAGGATTCTTTAATACCCTAGGTTTGCATCAACTTGTTACTTCTATCAAAAGAAGGGGTACATTAAATCTGAGTGTCAAAAAATTGTAGAATGAAATTAAGAGAGCTGTTGAGAAGGGAAATCAATTGAAGACATTTGGTAAAGCTGTCGTTGCAGAAGAAGACCATAGTGATAGAGATCTTCTAGTTGAATTAGAGGGAAACTCAAAGTCAAACAATGATTTGCTTTTGGATTTAGCTTGTTTGTCTCATATGTATTACAATCATAATTAGTTTTCAACCTATGAGATTGTTTCAAAATGTACTTTGTTAAAGGGTAATAACACACTTTGTAAGATTGCTTGTAGTGATACGTCAATTTGATTATATTGAATTTCTCCTTTGCCCGTGGTTTTTTTCCTGAAAGGGTTTTTCACATAATCTTTATGTCCCGTTTCCACATGTTTTTCTCATTCATTTTTTGTTTGATTTTCAACAAGAAAATAAGATGTGAAGCACCAAATTTACTTGAAAACCCCATTTTAGGAAAAAAATCATAGTCAAATGAACAAATCTACTATAAAGATTGTAATACAATTGCAAGTTTTACGATTCTAGTTTATATAAATTTATAGAGAAAAAAAACCCTAAATGAGATATAACGCCCTGAAGCTTTAAAGCATTTTCTTGTCATTTTTTTAAAAATATATAACGTGTCATTCATAAAATTCATAATTTGAAAACTTTTGAAGCGGAAGACTATAAAAATAGAAACCATTTAAAATCAACATGCTAAAGTTCAATATATATATATATATATATATCATGTAACGCAGTTCATAAGGAAATCATATCATGTTCAATTATCAGTATTTCTTTTTTTTTTTCTTTTACTTAACAGTCTGATCGTTCTGGCCATTCATTCCAAAGGAGAGAGTGACACCCTTTGATCCACCTTTTGCAGGATAGTTAACTCGAGTCCATGACCACAATGTCCCCTTACATTTTTTTTTGAATTTCTTTCTTATCTTTCTTAAATGAATGCATGATTATATGTGTAACATGAATCATCAAAACAATATACATAAATATTATACAATGTATTAGAGAGAAAATCATAGAACAAACATCATTAAATATAAACAAATATTAAACAGCAAGTCAGAGCTGCAAAACCTAGAACAAACATCATCAAATACGTATAGAAACTAAATAGCAGGTCATGGCAGCATATCCTTAATATACCCAATCCATGGTTAAACTTAAACCACCTACAACATTCATGAGCATTTTTCTTCAGAATAACAGCTCATCCATATCACAAAAATATTTATACAATTTCTACCTACCCTAATACCTTGTGAAGCAGACCAAAAGGCCACACAACCAACATCTCTTACCTGTGCTACTTAGTAGAACACGTAACACACTTCTTCCAAAACCCATGATTATCTTTAACATTAGTAGAAAACAGGAAGTGGGTTATATTAGAGGGTGGCCAAACACACAGTTACTCTACTGAAAAATTATCTCACAGTTTTCATCTTGTAGCCTTACCAAAAACTTAAGCTTTTAAATGTAAAACTTACCAACAAAAAACTTGAAGAGAATACCGAGGAGAGAACAATTCTCTTTGTCCAAGTGGTTGTGGAGAAAATAAAGTTTCCTTCCCAAAACATTTGTATAAATAGATGGCCAAACGCAGGGTCTTGTAAGATGGAAATCTTGTGAAAATCGTGATTTATTTGTGATTGGTTGGTCCAGATAGGCAAAACCCAACTTGCATGAATTCTAGAATTCTTTGTTTAAAATCTATTTTGTTGAGCAACGGACGTGTAAGCTACCATAGGGGATGTCCACTAGGTGAATTTTGACCAATGACAATGAGCCAAGTTAGTCCATACTTTTAAGTTTGTGATCGCCAATGCTATTGTAGACACCAATCCTTTTGCAGAAGCCTACGATGTTGCGAAATCCTAGTGTTTCCCTGAATCTTGCTTCCAAACGACATCATTCCATCCTTTTAATTTTGCTATTGCGGACTTGTATGCTACTGCAAAAATGCCTTCCAATCCTAAACGATGTGTTCAACTTAAAAACTCTCTTTCTGCTCAGCATCTTATCTTTCCGCGGAAGAATCTTTTCCTTTTTTCTTTTGATCCGACAGTCGATGCTTCATCTGCGTTTCCCTTTTAATCCAACTATCAACAACTCTCCCAAAAAGAATCTTTTCTTTCCATGAGAGCATCTTTTTCAAGATCCAATGGTCTATGTTCCTTCCTTAAATCTAATCTAATGGTTCCAAAATCATCTGCATTCCTTTGGCTCCCAAATCTTCTGTGGGAGTGTCTTCTCCTATCTAACTTGATCACAGCCATCCAACGACTTAATCCAATGACTGTTGACTCATATGCTCTTCCACTCCGTGCATGAAAATCTTCTCTATATGACGACGTTTTCTCCATAACAATAGCAGCGACTAAGTTTCCATCCTTAGCCAAAAAATCTTATTCACAATTTATTAAATTAATTAGTTAATTATTAACTTACTTTATTATAATTATAATAAAATCTTAAATACTTCAAGTACAAAATTTATCCAAATGTGACACAAAATACTTCTATTAGATTCCAATTGTTACATTACATAGCTAAAATTATTGAATGAAAAATCTAGGTGTTACATGTATAATGACCTAAATTCCATTTGGGAAAATTTTAAATATTTATCTGTCTTAGTGTAACACCCCGATATTTTTAAGTTGGATAATTATCGGGATATTACCGAGGATGTTTAGAGCGTTAAGACTAGGAGCAATTTCCATTTCGTTTCCCCCGTATACGTGATGCGATTGAAGTGTTGGAGTTGACGATATTACATTACGTATCTACACGTGTCATCTTATGACATGTATTTATGGGGGAAAAAGTGAGAAAGGTTGTCCAGGGCATTTTTGGATGCCTGCAGATGACACTACGGACGCATTATTTCGTTCGCAAGTGCATTGCATCACGTCCCCGATGCTTGGGACGAGTCTGGGGACGCAAGGTATCGTCATGACTTCACTGTGCTGTGAAGTTGCGGACGAGGCCCCAGACAATGCGAACGAGACGAGCCATCCGCAAGTGCATTACAAAGTCTACTTTAGCCTGGGGATGAGCCTTAGGATGAGGTTTCTCATCCTGATTTCCCTGTACAGTGGAGTCATGGACGAGGGTCCAGATGGTGCGGACAAGAGGAGTAGCGTCCACATCGAATCTGTTCTAAACCTGGATAGTTCCAGACGAGTCCGGACGGCTGTAGACGAATTGAAGTATCGTCTGAATTGAATCTGTCCAATTTATGGACACTTTCGGAAGCACGCGGACACCATGTATGGACGCAGATTGGCGTTCGAATCCGGGTTTCAGATGGTATAGCCAAGGATGAAAACACCACACCTCATCCGAAGTCCCATTTTAGCCTTAAGACTTTAGTCTTTTGGATGAATGCGGACAAGACCACTGCGTCCATATGCTTTTGAAATAGCTCGGTTTAGCGAATAGAATAGGGTTAAAAATGATAAATGAGGTACTTTAATATTAATGGAATAAATGGGCTTTAATTTGATAAATTAAATTAATAATGAGGGATTAATTAGATTTATTTTAAGGGAAGAATTAGTGAAGGTTAATTGGGGAAAAATTTAAAGGGTGGAATTGGTTGGGGGCAGAACCGATTCAGCAGAACTGGTCCAGTACCTCGATTAACGGAATGGCTTATGGCCATTCTATTCTGGGCAATGCCTAAGTGGGCGAGAGAGCTGGAGACAGGGGAGAGACGGGGAGAAATTGGAGGTGACAAGGACGGGGGACGACGATCCGTCGAGTGACGAGTGACAAGAGGCAACGACGTGAATGAGGCTCTGACATGCGGTGTCGATCGATGACGATGGGCATCACAAGATTGATGTGGTACGGCTTCGGGATTTCAATGGGGATGTTGGGCCATCATTTTTGGTGACCCACGATGGCCAATTGGCGACGGCGATGGGTTGGCAAAGATAAAGGGACGACAGGCGTCACGCGGGCCACGTCGGATCGACGGCGATGAATGGCGTTGGCATCGCGAAGGGGGGGGGGAGGAATTGGCCGTGTTTCTAGCTTGGGTCATTGGGACGGTTCGTGCTGGACCGGCTGGAAGTCATGGTCTGGCCTGCTGGTTCTCCACACAGAACCGGCTTCCTCCTCTTTTAGTGTGTGTTCCGCAGGAGGCCGACAGTGTGGAGTGCAAGAGTGGTGCGAACATCAAACCTCCACCTCTCCCTACGTCTCCAGCTACTCCTCAGACCATTGCCCTACACATATGGGTGCTGGTCTTCCTCCCAGGTAAATCTTCAATTCCCTTCCCCTCTAGTCATTTTTTTTCTACCGAGGGAGGAGTCCAGAGAGTTTTCTAGAGAGAGAGAGAGTGCACCAGAGAGAAAGGGAGGGAGTGAGCGGAGTGAGAGAGAAACTATGTGTGCTAAGTGTACGTGAGTGTTGTGTCAGCTGTTACGAAACCGGGAGAGGAGTCGTGGCTGGTGAGCCATTATCCGCGGGTGAGGATTTTCAGAGTGTTGTCCATGAGTTAGAATTCGCCAAGGGGTAAGGACTAAGGGGTGTTTTGGCCATTGAGGCCCTACACCATGAGTATGGGTGTGTGTGTTTAGTGAATAATGTTACTGCTAATTGTTGTTGGTCTTAGATTACTTACTGCTAGCATGAAGTAGCTATTGATTAGAGGATAGTTCTTTGGCTGTAGTGGTGTCCTGACGCGGCATGTTCTATGTGAGGCTCTGTAGATGATTTTTCCTTGTTCATGGGTTCTCTGAATTATATCATTGCTTGTTATACATTTCCTTGCATAAATGTTGAATTCTTGTTGTTGAAATTCCATGTTTTTCTTGACTGTGGTTAGTAGAATGTTTAATGATAGAAAATGGTGAATGTTGAGTGAAATGCTTATGGATGTAGAGTTACCATGATTGTTTCCTTTACTAATGCTCTATAAATTGGTTGCTATTACTTACTTAATCCAGCATATCTAATTGCTAATTAAATTCATTAATTATTTGCAAATTCATTTAGTTAATGGTTAATCAATACAACATGTTTAATAAGAAATCAACTAGCCTGTTAATTAGTTCAAACATATGATTGATTTGAATAACGTAAGCAAGTTAAATTACTTAATTAGAATAGGTTGTTTGAATAAGTAATGTGTCTAAATACCAACGAGCATGTTAATCGACTAAGCATGTTTAATCTCTTTGAGTACGTTCAATTAATTTGAATACAAAAGTATGCTTAAATTATCTAGGATAATAATTATAATTATTCCTTGAGCATGATAATCTAAATTAACTAAACTTTATCATGTATAAGTGATTAGTTTAGTTAAGTCATTAAACATGTTAATAAATAACTAACTTGCCAAGCATGTTAAATAATTAACCCATTTGATCATGATTAATTTACGTGATTGTTTCTTGATGCGATAAGTAACCAAAGTAGTTAACTAACTAGGATAATTAATTAATTAGTCAACATGTTAATTAACTGATTTATCATTGATTTCTACTTAGGATGCTTATGATATCTATGACTTGTTAATCAATTAGAATACCCATCTAGAGAATAAATGTAAATACTACTCGAGCATGTCAACTATCTTGGATAACTGATTAGAATATTTGCCTAGAATAGAAGATGTAGGAAGCATGTAAATGAACTAGGATAATTATTGAATTGTTCTACATTGTTCTGATATGTGTGTTCAGTTCCGGTAAATTCTTAATAGTGCGTTTGTTGTTGATTTCCTTATGAGTTTTGCCGTTTACAATTCCCATATTCAATTGTTCTTTAATGTGTGCTTCAATTTCTGTTATTATTTTATATGCGTAATTTCAATTACAGTTACTTTCTTTTATGCGCACTTCAATTCTTATGAATGTTACGTTATAAAGCATCATGCATCATGGTAGGCTGAGAATGTACGGTCATGCATCATGTTAATAGAAACTAATAGGGAGTGCCATGGGGTGGTACGAAAGCATGCATAAGTGAGGTAAAATGTTAAGAAAAAGAAAAGAAGAAGAAGAGAATTGGGAGTGGATGGGTAACGGATCTAGTCTACGATCTAGGCATAGCCCCTCCCTCATAGGGTACAGGAGTTCTAAATGCGAGGGAAAAGGCTAGGTCCGACCACTATGCCATTGCACGAGAAGAACCTCCCAATTTAAACTCAAAGTACGAGTATGGAATAATGGAATAATAGAATAATGGATCCCAAGGGATCAAAGTAAGATTTAGTAAAGAAATAAACGGATTAATGACTTAATGAAAGGATTGGTCTGGATGGTCCCCATTCCAAAATGGACTAAAGAGTGGCATTCATATGCATTAACCCTTTTTCCTTACTAAGCCTTTGGGCTTACAGTTGCTTGTGGTGTAGATGTAGGTACCCGTACGTAGAGTTAATGCACAGACTAGGAGTAGCGAAAGATGAACAAAGATGAACAACAATATAAAAAGCAGTGGATGACGAATTTGCACATGCGAGGGAGTTCGTGGCTGGCTAGGCATAAAGAGGGTAAAAGAGCACAAATTTCTTTAAATTAAGTTTTTCCAAGTTGTATTTAATTGTCAGTTTTACTTATTAAACATAGTATTTCACCGGTTTAGCATTTATTCCTTAAGTCAATTATTTAGGCTTCTGCAAGATTTTAAATAAACGATTTTCATAACTCTTTTGCATAATTTTATTAAATGGGATTTTGTAACAAGTTTTAGGAATGGTTGGTAGTGATCCAGACTTAGGCGCTCTCTGATTTGGTTTTAAAAAGAAATTTTAAAATTTCACTCGTTTTCGAGGATTTATGAAAATCCAGGTCGTTACACTTACGATGCAATAATATTTATCGGTCAATTTATTGGTGAAAGATATTATTTTATGGTTTATGAAATTTAAATAGAAATTTATGGGATTTTATGGTGGGTTGTTATTGGTGTAGGAAGTATTAATTTTAAGATGAATGTTCGAGGGATTGTGTGGAAATGTGAAGTTGAAACACAAGAGTAAAGGTTAGAAGGGGTTGGCTGATTATGGACCATCAGATGAAAGGGGTAAGCGAAAAGTCGACTGTTGGATGAGAATTTTGGAGAGGAAAAAGATGCTCCCGCTAAAACAGAAGATTTCGTGCAGGAGAGACGATGGTCGTTGGATGAGAGGATTAGGTGATGCATCAACCATTGGATCAGAGGAGAAGATGCTCCCGTGAAAGGAAAGATTCCTTTGGGAGAACGGTTGATTGTTGGATTGAAGAAGTAATGAATGGATAAAACACCAACTATTGGATGAAGTTTACGGAATGGAATTCATTCCCAGAAACAATTTTGAAAAATGGGTTGGGTGGTAACCATTGAATGGAAGCGTGATTAAATATGGACTGTTGGATGCACGGAAAGATGCTTTAGCGGCATCGAAAGATTCCTCATAGAAGGGAAACTATGGCCGGACTATAAGTCGAACAATGTTGTTTGATTAAAGAAAATGCTTGGGCTGGAAAGAACATCGTTGTTTTGGCTTGCAGATTTAAAGGAAACAATGTCATTTTGGTTTCAGGTCAAAATGGACTTAGGCAACGAGGAAGCGTCCCAGTTTGTTGAAGTTAACACTACCGCGAATCAATTGAAACATGGTCATTTAGACCTGGAATTTATGAAGGAAAATTACTCTCGGGTTGAAAAATGGTCGACCAATATAGAAGTGGTCAACCAAAATATTTATAGATTAGAAACAAAGGGCTCTCAAGTTGAAAAGTGGTTGACCAGTATAGAAATGGTCGACCAAAATATCTACATATTAAAAATAGGGGGCTATTGGGTAACTGGTAAACCAAAAGTTTGTCAAGAAAAAGATTTTGAAAGAAAAGTGGTTGACTAATACCAAAGTCACCTGGATCCTCGTTGAATGTCATGTTCTAATTGGAGGCCTTTGAGGTGGAGACTCCAAAATTTTCCTTGAAGAGAAACACCTCCAGCTTGGTGCTGGAAGAGAGAGGAGGCCTTAAGACCTTAAGGAGTTGAAGGTTCAATTTTTCTAAGGAAAGAAAACTTTATCTCAAGAACCTCCCTAGAGCTCTTTTTCTCTTCTTCCTTCAAAGGCTAAGACATGTTGAGTTCCTTCATAGTTTTGTTAAGAATTTTATAAGATTATAGAAGTTATAATGAAAGGATGAAGTGAAAGTGGAGGGAAAAGTTGGAATAGCTAATTGTGGTATTTGACGTTGGTTATTTATTTTCCCAAAATTTTTGAGTTAAGCCAATTGGATATATTATTAAGGACATTTTAAGGAAGAAGTAGGTTTTGGAATTAATGGATTTGGTTAAGAAATGGGAGAGTTATGAAGGTTAAAATGCAATGAAAATTGAATGAAAACCCTAACATATATGTGTAAACTGTTATCTTCTTATCATGAATGGTAATGGATGTATATTGGTTTTGAAGGTATTAAGAAGAAGTAATCCATAGTGCTGAATTACTTGAAGGATATAAGGTAAGAGATATGCATGTGCTTGACCATTGTAAGAGATATGCATGTGCTTGACCATTGTAGATATGCATGTGCTTGACCATTGTAGTCTACATCACAGTTGTATTGTTTTGCAATGTTGTTTGACATATTGTTTTGGTAAGTTGTTAGCTTGGTGATGATATTGTTGTTTGATGTGTTGCTTTGATAATGTTAATGGATGTAATCTGATGATAAACTCTTAAGCTTAAGCTTGAAGGTTGAATGAAATGCATACACATCATGCATCATGATTTAGGTATGATATGAAATTGTTTGCATGCATATGCATTGTATTGTAAATGAAATGGACTGAATAAACATAAATAGGTGTTGGAGGTTGGGGGATTGTAATAGTCTTACTTGGGAGAACTACAAGATGATGTATCTCGTCCCTCGTCAGGTTTGAGTAACGGTTTTGCCCAAGATGGACCCGAGGATGTATCTTTTCTCTTGAACTGATAATCTCCAACATTTGAACTGTTATGCAGCTATAAATAATGGACAGAAAAGATAGGTTCATTTTTGTAATGGATAGCATGAGCATTGAGTCAGCATGAGCATACATTGATCATCTTCATTCTGTCTCTTACTAAGCGTTAGGTTAATAGTTAAATCTTGTGATGTAGGTGACAAGTTTGATCTGAATGAAGTAAACATTGAGTGACGGAAAAGACTGTAGTGGAAGGAACATAGCCATGATGAGCGCTTACATTACTCGGCGCATTTTGACATATGAGTTATGACTCACTAAAATGTTGATGATATGTAAAATATATAAAGTGTGTTAAGAATTCTTTAATAATTTTAATGGGAAAAATGTATCTTTTGAAATGTGATCTACTTTCGCTATTGCTTTTGTTTTCCCTTCACATGTTTTAAAAAAATGTATATATCATAGAGGTAATCTGTAACTGACAAATGTAAAACGGGCCGAGACAAATCTGTAAGAAACCTTTAAAAAATTAAAAAGATTTTCAACAATTTTTATGTCTGACAAAATTTCAATTTTACAAATGACACTTGTACGATAACTCTAATCAAATAGCTGAACAATGAGAATGGAGAACAATGATGCAGATTTGTAGTGACTAATGATTATTGGAAAACTCACCAACGACGAACCTAGTGCTCGAAGGGATAATGGCTTCAACAAACTCAAAATAGTTGAAAATTGAAGATTTCACGAGGGCCCGGAGAATAGTTTCTTATGGTGGTTGGTTGGTAGAGAAGAACATATCTTATGAACAAGACAAATGACAAGAGGAACAATTTTTTCTATTTTTTTTTCTTTTTCTTTTTCCCAAAAAAATGTGATTTTTTGAAAAATTACAAAACCTTGTTCGATGCGAAACGACTAGAGAGAATTGATGTTTTGACGAATTTTGAAACCCAAATTCTATAATCTCTATCCCAATCTTCTTCTGATACCACTTGTTAGAAATCAAACGATAACCGAAAAAAGAAAATAGGTTGTAGGACACCAAATTTGTACTGCCCCTTAGTGTTAAACATAAAAACCATGTTTTTAAAAACATTGTGTAGTAGAAGATTTTTTCTTTGTAAAATCATTTGGAAATATCAATTATTAAACAGTTAGTAAATTTTCTTCTTTAAAACTTTTCATGTTTTACATTTACAAAGTACAATTGTTTTACATTTACAAAGAACAATTGCCAAATAAATCAATTTTCTTTTCATTCCCCATATCACCCTGCCAGCACAATACCCTCATCATGAAGATTCTTCATCAACTGCTCTTTTTTCCTTTAGCATTGACTACATGATTTCCTACATCACATGAAGTAAACTATGAGTCTGACGCTTAGTAAGGAATGCATTACAATATGAACATGATATGCACTTTCATAAAAACATGTAATACTTTCTTTCTTTTCTTCTTTTCTTTTCTTTTTGTTTCGTTTCACGTTTCATTCGCTTGGGGATCACGTCCACCAAAATTTTTGGTTCTGACATTGGGATAAACCATCAAAGCTAAATAAAAATCATTAGGGATCATGACTCACCCAAAAGCTACATCAATGACCAAAGCCATCAAAGCTACATTGATGGTGGTATCACCAAAGCTTCTTATATATCTTCATATTATTCTTTATCTTTCTTACATGAAAAAAATCATATGAGAAAATATTTTCATATTATTTCTTGAAAACCATGATGAATGACCATGAATACATACAATGTAATCAATCATCTAACATCAATACAACATATCCTTAAGTCATTCCATGAACATGTATACATAAAATATAACCTATCATCTAACATCAATGCAACATATCCTCAATTCAATAATTACCATTATAAATAGAACTTGATATCTAAAAAAAATATCACATCCTCAATTCAACGATTATCATCATATACAAAGTCTAATATCTAAAACAAACAACATATCCTCAAGTAATCAATAACCCTTTTCTTGTGATGTAGGCCTAAAGGAAAAACACATACAAACATTTCTTATCTTATGATTTTAGCACAATTATGCCCCAGCGGAAGGGAATAAGAAATATAACCTGTAAATACGTGAAGAGAGATGATGAAGTTTTGATCAACCCAAGGATTGAGATTGAGGAGAAGTAGTTGATCAAGCCCTGAGGAGTTCGACCTCAAATTTGTGATTTTTGATCATCTGCAAAGTTGCGGTAGCATTGGTTGATAGCTCTTCTATTTGGGCCCTTAATGAGTTACCTTTAAAATGGTTGGAAAGGAATGAGTTGAAGAGACTTTGGGTCTTTGTCTTTGTGGATGAACTTTGTAGTCTGTTATCCTCTTTGGATTTTTTAGGATTTAACCTCAAATCTTTGTTAAGCTTCATCTTTTCTTTATCCTTTTCATTATTATGGGGGCATGATAAGTCTTGTTGATTGCAAGTGGTGGAATGTCATCTTGATATAGTATCGACCACCACATGAGTGTCTCCCCTTTTATACTTGATGAGGTAAGGGTATCTTTCTAGAAATTCAACCCACTTAACATGTCTTTGATTCAGCTTGCCTTGACTTTGAATGTGCTTTAGAGCCTCATGTCGGTGTGGATGATGAACTCCTTTGAAAGGAGATAGCGTTGCCATATGTCTAGCATAACGACCTGGGTTTTTATCCTTCCTTTTAATTTTAAGGAAAAGCGAGTTAAAACTTTTAAAAAACTTTACTTTCGTTAAAACCTTTATTTAAACCGCTTTCGAGCAGAGTACCCTTTTTAAATCCCGATCGTCACTACATTTTCTCGAACTCGTTTAAATCATAAGAGATTAAATCCTTGATTCATTTTGGAAAGTATAGCGGAAACGGATTTGAAAACAATTTAATTAAAACATAATTCGAGACGAAAATCTAAATCAACATTCTTAAAGTTTAGGGTTAACATGTCACAAGTTCAAACATACAAGTTAAAGCCATAGTTAATATCTTTACAAAACATGTTTATAGTTTAACCCTTACAAAATGTTCGTCTTCTTTCTTTAAGCCATCAATCTACTCTGACCTAGCCTCCACCGGATAATTTGTAGGCTCCACGGGGAGGGCCTCCTCTTCTGCTCTTGGTATCATCATTTTGTCACCTACACCACAAGTAAGGACATGAGCCAATGGCCCAGTAAAGGAAATGGGGGTTTATGCTTATGCTATTCCTCTCTTTTTAGTCCATTATGGAATGGGGGCCACCCAAACCAATCCTTATTATTACGTTCGTTCATTCCTTAATTATTCGTACATCGAGCTGGAGATTAAGAGATTTCCTTTGTGATGGAATAGTGATCGGACCTACCCTTTTCTTTGCAACTAGAACTCCTGTACCCTAAGAGGGAAAGGCTTTCGGCTAGTTGTAGACTAGACCAGCTACCCGTCTGCCCCCCAACTCCCGTTATCATCGTTTTCTATTCCCAGTTCCTGTGTCGGGCTAAGCTACTGGTACCACAGGAACCTTTATTATCTTAAGACTTTTACCCATTTTCATCAGTTATTCTCACTCATGCATGGGTGAACTACACTACATAATGACTAATGGTTTCTATTAACGTAATGCATGATGACAACTACACTACATACATTGCAGGAAAATACAACAATCAATAATAACGGTGGAATTAAAGTTGCACAAAGAGAATGATTATAACGAACCTATAATGAATCTATAAGGGAAACATATAACAAACCATATCTGGAACATACTATCAAAAAATGATAATAAGAATGGTAGACTTCACAAAATTTGAATATCATGCTCGAAAGGAAATTTGAATCAACGACTGCATGCTTGACAAAATTGATACAGTTTAACGTGCTTAACAATTTCGCAACCAAATCAATGAACATTTTTAAGGGCATATAAACAAAAAATTGATAGGTTGAGAATAGTAAATAGCATGCTTAACAATAAATTGGAACTTAAGGATTATACAAGTGATAGATTAACATGCTTGATATTTAAAGGAACAATGGTTTATTTTTATGCTTGATAAAGCAACAACAAACATGTAATAATAACAACATCAACTTTTATAAATTATTATGCTTTAATGATATCTGCAGCGAGCTTTACAAAAGAACAACAACAACAATATAAAGAACGTGTACAAGTTAATGATCACCGCGGCAATATGACAGTTGCAGCAGCAACATACGACACCAATGCAGTATCTGATTTGTTTTCGTTAGTAGTTTAACAATGAGATACCATGCATTAAGGATATATAATAGCAACTTAGAGAGTAGAGGATTACATGTTTATAGGTTTAATCAAGTGCAGGTTTAATCAAGTTGAGTTATCATTCGTTAGTTTATAGCAGGTTATCATGAGTTAAAGTCACATAGCGGCAATGAAATTAAAAGGGATGAAGTGTATATAAATTAAAGGCAGGAAATAAACATTTGTAGAATATAAGCATTTAACCTATTTCATTTGCCCTTAACATTCATCATGACTTTCTTAACTCATCCTTTATCACATCACATAGAGACTTGCATTTAGCAACAACAACCTATTACACTAACAAGCTTAACTACAGCAGGTATCTACAGCAAATAATAATGGAACATTAATGGAATGTAACAGCAGTACAGGTAAGAATGCTTCAACAAAATAAAATAAAAAGTACATGATGGAGTAGCGAAGGACAAATATTCACAACACAGAGATTATACTACCTTTTGTTTAGCTTACCTTTACTTAGTATTCACCAGTCCATATTCACAGCTTATTTAGTTCCATCAGTGAATAATTATGATAATGTAACTACAGAAAACTAAAAGTTGAACACTAAACTATGACAACAAGACACACAGTAGAGCCAAGGAATATAGCAGAACAAAGCAAAACCAAAACAATCAACACACATTATACTTGTGGGTAGGGCTTCCTCAAGCCAACGACTACCCATTTCCTTACCTTAGCTATGAGAGAACTAATTGGGACTGCTATATCCAATTCCTCACCACTCTAAGCTCAAAGAGAAGGTAGAGAGAGCTGCTCACCAAGGGAGAAGAACACGCAGGAGAAGCAAAAGAGAGGGAAAGAAAACTGAGCATAAAAGGGAGAGCTTACTAGGGTAGGGGAAATCATGACAAGAAAGGAGGGGAGGGGAAGAATGATGGCAGGACTACCCATAGTTGGAGGAGACAATCTCGTGGTCTGGGGTGTTTTTCTTCATTGGAAATCAAGTCTTAATGGACTACATGACAACTTGTCGATTTTTAAATCCCTAAAATTTTGTTGTCCTGCGATCTTTCAGACGAGTGCGGACGCATGGTCTCGTTCCCATGTTGTCAGCAAGGCTAAATCTCACAGGCCAAATTGAGGCTTCGAATGAGAAATGTCATCCCCAGCTATTCCGTACCATCCAAAATCGATGTTCAGACGCCATTTGGCATCCGTATGTGTCATCCAAATCTGTCCATAATTTGGACAGATTTAGATTGGATGACGTTTCTAGCGTCCACTTTGTCTGCATAGTCATTCAAAAGTGTCCAGAATCAGGACAGAGTCAATTTGGACGAGGTCCAATCTCGTCTGTAGGCATCTGGACTCGTCCGAAACTCCCCAGACTTGGATAGCTTTGATGCGGACGCCATCGTCCCCGTCCGTATCATTCGTAAATGCATCCAAAAGTCTACATCATGCAGAAGTTAGGACGCCTCATCTCATCCCAGGAGTCATCCCAAAGTTCTTGTGTGTTGTGGATGACACATTACGTCCGACATGTTGTCCGCCGGCGTCCGAAGGTCCTTAGACAGCCCTTCCTTGCAATTCTTTCCACTTAATTCCAATCCCGTAATATTTTCCCCACGAATAAACGTCATCATTTACTATGAATTAATACGCCACGTAATATATATTATTCTAAAAAATTTGATTACATAGCGTACAATGGAAAATTAGGATCGGGGAATTACATCTAGTGCTCTTATGACTGAGTAGAATTCTTTGTTGTACGTGGAGTAGTTCACGGCGGCTCCTTTTCGTTTCTCGCTAAAGTAGGCTATAGGCTTGCTTTCTTGCATAAGTACAGCTCGAATTGCTACCCCAGATGCATCACATTCAATTTTAAAGACTTTGTTAATATCTAGTAATATGAGGATCGGGGTGTTGCATAACATTTCCTTGATTTTTTCAAAGCTCCTTTGACATACATGAGTCCATGAAAACTCTTTTCCCTTTTTTTTGCAATCCTTTAAGGGGGCCACAATGGTGCTGAAGTCTTGAACAAACCTTTTATAAAAGGAAGCTAGGCCATGGAAGCTTCACACCTCGGTGATGCTTGTAGGTGTAGGCCTTTCTTGGATAGCTTTGATCTTTGAGTTGTCTACTTCCATGGAAATAGAGCTTTTCTTAAGTGAATGAACACTTCTTTAAGTTTTCGTAGAACTTGATTGATCGGAGGACTTGAAAAAGTCTTCCAAGATGGTCAATATGTGAAGATAAAGTCTTATTATAAACCAAGATGTCATTGAAATAAACCACCATGAACTTCTCTAGGAAGTGTTTGAGCGTGTGGTGCATGACCCGCATGAAAGTGCTTGGCACGTTAGATTGACCGAAAGGCATGACCATTCATTCATAAAGCCCATACTTGGTCTGGAAAGCTGTTTTCCATTCATCTCCTTTCCTCATTCTAATTTGATGGTACCTGCTCTTTTAGTCGATTCTTGATAATAATGAGGCCCCACTTAGTTCATCCAACATATCTTCGAGATGTGGTATTGGAAACCGATACTTGATAGTGATTTGATTTGTGGCTTGACTATCCACGCACATCCTCATGCTTCTATCCTTGTAATATCCTAAATTTTCATTGAGCTAAGCACAAGGATTATGTGATGATTTTGGGATGTTAGGAGTTAAATTGGACAATTTAGGACGTTGGTCAAGTGAAACATGTTTGGATAAAGTGAATTACGATGCCTGAATTATGTCCATATTTAGTTTAGGAAAATGATTAAGGTTATAGAGAATTTTGTGATGGTATTTAGAGTTAGGGAGGACAATGTGAATTAGATTGATTTGTAGTGGAATTAGCAAGAGAAAATATATTTGGATATTGTATGGACTAAGACTTTGAGAATAATAAGGTTCTTATCAATTATTGGAATTTAACTTGGGCAAAGGTAAAGGAAGAATAGTGGAATATATAGTATAATTTGGTTTAGATAATGTCCAAATATATATATGGAATTAGTGTATATTGGTTTGGAGAAGATGAAATCTAATGGAAGATATTAGAAATTGCAATTAAGAGTATATTGAATCTAGTACCAGTTTTAGATATGAGGTTTGTTTATGCGATACATGAATAAAGTAGAGAGTTAGGAGATGATAGTTAGAATTAAGATAAGTAATATTAGTAGTTAATAATATGGTTATAAGATTATAAATATATATAAATTAATTGGAATATAAATATATATGAATATATGTACACATTTACTGATTTTTGAGTGGCGGGTGGTAAAAAATGAATGGTCGTTGGTCTCCCATGAAAACCGATCGACCGGTGTGTTAAAAAGTGGGTTTGTGACTAATGAAATGAGCATGATGGTCGATCATGGTCTAGAATCAATTAAACACCAAATAAAATGTCACCTGGAAGCTGAAAAACATCGCTAGAAACTTCTGGTTTGCGTTATACGCATCTGAAGATGAAACGGATCGACGTGAATGCATCTGTACATTAATGGGGCACCAATGTTTGGCCTTTTTGTCTTCACACGAATCAGGAAGAGAGATAGAATGTTGGTTATAAATGTAGATGATGGCAATAGAGTTTGAGGGAAAAAGGTTGGAAAATAGTCGGATTACTTTGCCAAATTGGTTTGAGAGGGAGATTATAGGATATTGCTGAGAGGCTCTAGAGAGTTTGAGTAAGGAGTTTGAGAGAGAAAGGATGAGTTTTGAAGTGAAAAGAGAAGGAGAGTCTATGAAGGGCGTAGTACTACAGAGAAGAAAAATATCGTGGGTTTTGTGATGAGAAGTTTCATAATGGATAAGGTTTGTTGGGTTTATGCACTTCATGAGTCCGTATTTCTTTTGGTAAGCAACTTGCTTGGCTCTGTTATTAATATTTGATTATAGAAATTAGGAGTATTAATTTACATGTTAATTGTGGTGTAACTGGAAAATAGGTTCTTGACTATATAGTTAGGGTAGGTTCTGAATTATATTGTAGTTAGAACTCAAACATGTGAAAAGTCTAGGGTTTGAGTTATTGATGATTATTCTCGAATTAAAGAAAATTTATGGTGGATAAACATTGATGGGTAGACTTAATGTTTACGATGAATGGGTTTTATCGTGTAGAATTATTAGACAGATGATGAGTTTAGGGAACAACTTAAGGAATAATGTCCTATCTGTTAGTTGTACAATTATTATTAATGTAATATATTTAACTATGAATAGGTTTTGTAAAGGATAATTTTAAGTGATAATTCGTTAAAGCTAAAGACTCCAGGTACGTAGTACTACATGTGTTTTGTCCGAAAGGGCCCACATCACAAAAATTAGGGTATACCATCCCATATCCTTTTCCGTATAAAAATTTGCTTTTCTTTAAACCATTATAAAACCATTACCTATTAAAACATCAGAGTAATAAACAATGGAAGACTTAAACATAGAAAACATGCAGCGAAAGTCTTTTACAATTAATACTGCAAATCCATTCTTTAAATAAACATTTACTAAAAATATTAACTTAAACATTCATTTCAAATCGTAAAATACTTAAAGGCCTTTAAAACATTTTATTTCAACATCATGAGCTAGAACCATAGGTCAATGTCGCCAACAGCACAAACATACATACATCAATACTTTATCAGCTACGTGCTTTAACAAATTTATCCATTCATCGGCTCCTTACCTACTTCAACGGGACTTAACTTCCCCGATAATATTTTTCTTGTGCATGCGATGTAATTAATTTTTGGAACAATTAAAATATTGCATTACGTGATGATACGTGTTATGGAGAATTTTGTGATGGTATCTAGAATTAGATCGATTTGTAGTGGAATTACCATGAGAAAATATATTTTGATGTTATTTGGACATTGTATGGTCTAAGAACTTGAAAATAATAAGGTTCTTATCAGTTATTGGAATTTAACTTGGGCAAAAGTAAAGGAAGAATAGTGGAATATGTAGTATAATTTGATTTAGATGATGTCCAAATATATATATGAAATTAGTGCATATCGGTTTGGAGAAGATGAAATCTAATGGAAGATATTAGAAATTGCAATTAAGAGTATATTGAATCTAGTACTAGTTTTGGATATGAGGTTTGTTTATGCGATACATGAATAAAGTAAAGAGTTAGGAGATGATAGTTAGAATTAAGAGAAGTAATATTAGTAGTTAATAATATGGTTATAAGATTATAAATATATATATATATATATATATAAATTAACTGAAATATAAATATATATGATATAGGTAGACATTTACTTATTTTTGAGTGGCGGGTGGTAAAAAATGTATGGTGGTTGGTCTCCCATGAACACCGGTCGACTGGTGTGTTAAAAAGTGGGTTTGTGACTAATGAAATGAGCATGACGGTCGATCATGGTCTGAAATCAATTAAACGCCAAATTAAATGTCACCTGGAAGCTGAAAAACATCGCTGGAAGCTTCTGGTGTTCGTTATAGCGTCTGAAGATGAAACAGATTGACGTGAATGCATCTCTACATTAATGGTGCACCAACATTTGGCCTTTTTGTCTTTACACGGATCATGAAGAGACGTAGAACGTTGTTTATAGATGGAGATGATGGCAGCAGAGATTGAAGGAAAAAAGTTGGAAAATAATGGGTGTAATGACCCGGATTTTCGTAAATCCTTTAAAATGCGTTAAAATTTCAAATTTTCTTTTTGAAAGTAAGTAAGAGCTCGTCTAAATTGGATCACTACCAACCATTCATAAAACTCATTATAAAAAAAACCCATGCAATAAAACTTTGCCGAAGCGTTAAAATAAAACCATTTGAAAACATAGCAGAAGCGTAATTAAAATCATTTAAGAAAGAAATACTAAACAAATGAATTACCACTTTTATACAATTTACTAATTGACTTAATCACGACATCTAAAACTTAGCTTAATTAAAACAATTTCTCTTTTACCCATGTTCATTTGGCTGGCCAGCCACGATCTCCTATGCACGTGCAAACCCATTATCTCTGCTTGCTATTATTTGTTCTTTATCTTTTGCTACTCCTAGTCCATGCATTCCTCTACTTACAGTGCCTACATCTACACCACAAGCAGCTGTAAGCCTGAAGGCTTAGTAAGGAAAAAAGGAAAATGCATTATGCTTATGACTCTCTTTAGTTCATTTGGAATGGGGGCCACCCAAACCAATTGTTTTCTTACGTTTCCTCTTTCTTTCTTTCTTTACTCGTACTTTGAGTTGGAGATTGGAAGACCCATATGGGATGGTATAGTGGGTTGGACCTAACCTCCTATGGGCAACTAGGTCCCATTCCCGATAAGGTAGGGGCATTTTTTAATTGCCAGGCTAAGACCGCTACCCATCCGCCTCCCAACTCCCTTATTCCTATCCTTACCATTTTCTTAACATTTTCCTTTCCTTACCATGCATGTGAGTACCACCCCGAGGGGTACTCCCTACTTTGTTTCTATTACATGATGCATGAACATACATTCTCAACCTAACATGATGCGTATAACGTAACATTAATAATAATTGAATTGCGCATATAAAAGAAGGTAAATGAACAACATAAATGGAAGGTACGTAGAAATGAAAGCAACTACAAATTGGAAGCGCATATGAGCACAAGTAATAACTAAGAAACATCTAATAAATTAAAGCATATGCAGGAGGCAACTTATAGAATGCATTGAACAATAAGGGACAGCAAAGTGAACATGCGATAATTTACAGTTTTCTATACATGCTCGTTAAACGAAACTAGACTAAAAATGCTTGGATACTTAATAAGATTAAACTGACATATTCAAGTAGAATTACAATTATTATTCTAAGTAGTTATCCTAATCAATTTACGTGCTCAAGATTATAATTGGTTATTCTAGTCAATTTATATGCTCGGATAGAGATTACAATATTCTAATAAATTACTCTAGTTGATTAACATGCTTATTCTAGCTAATACTAATTAAACATATTCATGGACTTTAGCTTACGCATTGTATTATCAATTCACAAATTAGTTAACTGAGTTATTAGTTAAGTATGGCATGACTATGTTAAATTAATATGCTATTATTTCTCTAGCTATTTGCATGCTCAAGATTAGTTAATTACACGTGATAAACAAACATGACATAACTTAGATCCATTGATTAAACATGCTGCTCAAGTTAGTTAATTACATTTGTGACTATAAATTGGATGTCCTAGTTAAGTTAAAGTGCGTTAGTTTAATTAACATGCATTCTAACTAATTTAATTAGGTCTAATTAATTACTCTAATTAATTAGTTCATTTGTTTAACCAAACATGCTCAACTAAATGATTTTCATGCTCAACTGTTAATCACTCTAATTAAATTAGGTGACATACTTAGGTCTAATTACTTACTCTAATTAACTATTGCTCAAGTTAGTTAATTGAACATGCACGCAAAATCAGACATGCTATCAGAAGTCTAGACCCTAGTTCATTTTCATGCATCAAGAATGTATTACAGTGATGCTTGATTTGTTAACAAACATGCTCAATTAGTCAATTAACATATTCAACTATATATAGAAGATTATGCACACGCTGAATGAAGGAATCATGCTAGAATTAGTTAAATGCGTTTGCGTTAAACATGCTAAGCAAAATATTAATTAATTAAGTGTGACATAACACTAACGAAGGTGACTAATTAACATGCTTAACAAAAAAGGGTAACTGTGAATATAACAACAGCAAACAACGAACGAAATAAGAATCTATCATGCTCTTAAATAGAGTTGATGGTAAATTTGATACAGCAAATTTATACTACAGCAAGTGAAGAAACCAAGACAGTAACAGAACTCTTCTTAGCTCATTCATGCTCATCATCATTCATACACTTACCACCTTCATTCTTAAGCATTCGTCACAGAAACTAAACATTTGCAGGAAAGAGAATAATTGATAACAGAGAAGCTGCACTATCAACAACAAGGAGGAAATGAGAGAATATTATCTAAGGAATCGTGGCAGTAAATCAACCAAGGAAATAATAGTAGTAAAGCAGCCAAGGAACCATCAATACTATCAACTAATAGTTAACTAACAGTAGAAATAAGAAAATCACATAGCACTAGACATAAACTCACGCACACCTACTTGTTCGTTATCCAATTAATCATAGGGCATTAACAACTAGACATTTACTCTCACTAGGGAACATCACATAGTTGCTGTAAAGTATAGAGCACTAATGAACTCTACCCTACCATTAACACAAGAATCATCTACAGTCAAGGAAATCCGTAAGGAATCATGGTAGCATTTCATTCTAGGAATATCACAAGGGAAATAAACACTAGAATTGGGAACCACTAATAGTCGACAGGGCTTATTCATGGATTAACTGACAAAGGAAAACTACAATCATTTCACACTGACAGTAAGTATTTCATTCAGGAAATTAGCACTTACAACTGACTGCTTAGAAATTAAAACTAGTTAACGACAATTTTAGTAAACATTTCAAGACGCTAACGTAACTCACACACCCATACTTGTGGTGTAGGGCCACAATGGCCAAAACACCCCATTTCCCTTACCTATTGAAGACTTCTCTTTCTCGGACAGCTGCTTTCTCGTCAACTCCTTCCACACAGAAAACCTAGCTCTCTCCGAAGATGGAAAATGGAGAAAGAGGGGATGAGGGCTGAAGAAAATAGAGCTCCCTCCCTCTGGGACATGTCCTATGTGGGGAATAAAGTGATGCAAGTGATGCACTCATCAACTGAAAATCGTGGGTGAGAGGCGTCGTGCATCGTTTCCCTCAACACACATTATTTTTCCCCTAATTTAATTCTTATTCTGTCGCAGAATTGCTAAAATTCGGACGGTGGTGGACGCCAGTCTCGTGTCCGCATTCGTTCGCAAGACCAGTGTTCACAAGCTAAAACTGAAGTGGGGACACCAACGTTTGTCCCAAAATCGGGCAGATTCAATGCGCATGATGCTCCTCTTCATCCGCAGGCATCCACAGTCGTCTGAAAGTCCCCAGACTTGGACAAATTCGTTGTGGATGATACCACGCCTCATTCGGGTGCATCTGGACTCGTCCGAATGTGTCCAGACTAGAACAGATTCATTGCAGACGAGGTTAATCCTCGTCCTCACCCCGTCCGCATGCATCCGCAACACCAAAATTCCCTCTTTTCTTCGTCTTTTCTCACTTAACTCCGATCCCATAATGTCTTCCCCATACGTATACATGACAAAAATGTCAAGTATAATTACACAACGTAATATCTTAACCACTCCACCTCTAATTACATTGCATAAATAGGGAAAAACATACGAAAATACCTCTAGACTTAACGCTCAAGAACACTATTGGTAATATCCCGATAGTTATCCAACTTAAAATATCGAGATGTTACAGTGGGATTACTCTACCGAATTGGTTTGAATTATAGGATATTGCTGAAAGGCTCTAGAGAGTTTGAGTAAGGAGTTTGAGAGAGAAAGGATGAGTTTTGAAGTGAAAAGAGAAGGAGAGTCTATGAATGGCGTAGTATTACAGAGAAGAAAAATATCGTGGGTTTTGTGATGAGAAGTTGCATAATGGATAAAGTTTGTTGGGTTTATGCACTTCAAGAGTCCGTATTTCTTTTGGTAAGTAACTTGCTTGGCTCTGTTATTAATATCTGATTATAGAAATTAGGAGTATTAATTTACATATTAATTGTGGTGTAACTGGAAAATAGGTTCTTGACT
The DNA here is from genome assembly GCA_022433065.1 of Begonia loranthoides. NCBI lineage: Eukaryota > Viridiplantae > Streptophyta > Magnoliopsida > Cucurbitales > Begoniaceae > Begonia > Begonia loranthoides. The sequence goes on from CM039478.1 coordinate 27,170,049, forward strand.
ATATAGTTAGGGTAGGTTCAGAATTATATTGTAGTTAAAACTCAAACATGTGAAAAGTCTAGGGTTTGAGTTTTGGATGATTATTCTCGAATTAAAGAAAATGTATGGTGGATAAACATTGATGGGTAGGTTTAATGTTTACGATGAATGGGTTTTATCATGTAGAATTATTAGATAGATGATGAGTTTAGGGAACAACTTAAGGAATAATGTCCTATTTGTTAGTTGTAGAATTATTATTAATGTAATATACATTAATTATGAATAGGTTCTGTGAAAGATAATTTTAAGTGATAATTCGTTAAAGCTAAGGACTCCAGGTACGTAATATTGCATGTATTAGGGTGTAATATCCCGTAACCTTTTCCGTATAAAAATTTTCTTTTCTTTAAACCATTACCTATTAAAACACTAGAGTAATAAATAGCAGAAGACTTAAACATAGAAAACATACAACAGAAGTCTTTTACAATTAATACTGTAAATCTATTGTTTAAATAAACATTTAATAAAAACATTAACTTTAACATTCCTTTCAAAGCATAAAATACTTAAAGGCCTTTAAAACATTTTATTTCAACATCGTGAGCCATAACCACTGGTCAATGTCGCCAACAGCACAAACATCCACACATCAATACTTTATCAGCTACGTGCTTTAACAAATTTATCTATTCATCGGCTCCTTACCTACTTCAACGGGACTTAACTACCCCGATAATATTTTTCTTGTGCATGCGATGTAATTAATTTTTGGAACAATTAAAATATTGCATTACGTGATGATACGTGTTAATTTATGACGTGTCTATATGGGGTAAATATTGTGGAATAATTGAAGTATGAAAAATTGAATGAAAAATGTGGAATAGAGATTTCAGACGCAGTGGATAAAAGGAGTAATCGAGATTTTGGACGCACGTGGACTAGGAGCCATGTCCGAAAACACACTACACGTCGTCCCAAACATTATGGGACAGTGTAGGTCAAAGCTCCACCTCCAAATTTGTCTGTCGCCTGTAAACATGAGATTTCGGACGAAGGCGGACGATAGTGGTCACAGATAAATCGAATCTGTCTAATTTTTTGGACAGTTTTGGTTGCACACGGACGAAGGCAAGGATGCCTTCCTTCGTCCAAAAATGCAATTCTGACCGAAGAAATGAGGATTTTGGACGAACCCGAACGAGGCCAAGACGCCTTCCCATGTTCGAAAAGTCTGAGTTCTGTGATAAAATACGTTTTAAATAATTGAAAGTTTTTCGTGTAGTCCATTAAAACCCTCTAAAATGACAAGGGAGACAACTCCCCCACGCCGAAGCACGCCTGCCCTCTTCGTTCGATGAAGCGACCATCCCTTCCAGGTAACCTCCACGTTTTAAGTCAGTCATCCCTTGTTGCTCCCAGGCATTTCAGCTTCCCTGTGTGAGAGAGAAATTCCCTGGAGCATTGTTGGTATTTTGTGAGTTCTACGTGAAGTGAAGTGTGAATTTTATGAAGGAATACGTGGGTGAGTGTGAAGTTCTATAAGATAAGGATTGAGCTAGGTGTTGCTGCTTGTTCTGTCTGTGTAAGAATTCTTCAACAAATTAGCTACAGAGGTAAGAATTGGGTAGAGTCGTTGGCCAGTGGAGGCCCTTACCCACAAGTAGTGTCTGCTATTTCCTTTCTATTCTGTATTTTCTTTATTGCAAATACATGTTTTGAATGATAGAGAAATGATCATGCTACTGCTTGGGTTATAGTTCTGATGCTTAGACCTATGATATGAACTGATGAACTGAGCTGATGAGATGACATGCTATGTATGAATAAACTATGAACTACTTCATGGATAACAATTATGCTTTGATTAAATATGCTGCATATTACTTTGCTCATTAATAAAGTAGATATAAATTATAATGCTGTTAATCTTATGCTAGTTAGGACCTGTTAATTTCCTTTAAACATAACCATGCATAATCAACCCTTAATATGACATGTTTAATTTTCGGTAACCCTAAACTAAGTTGTTAACTTGAGTTGAAATTAATACCATTGAACCATGCTTTACTTTCGAATGTATACTATCGTTAGTCCACTTGTTTAGAATCAATTCATGCCATTATCTCTTAGGAATTTACTAAGCATGTTTCTGCTTACTTGTTATATCCATGTCTATGTAATATGGTTAAGCATGTCTAATTCCTTTGAGTATCTGGTGTAATTTACTGGTTAAATCTCAGCATGAAAGCATGTTAATTTGTTGTTATGTTTGCTATCTATTTTGTTGTTAGAAGCATGTTAATTCACTGGTATGTTCGCTGTCTATTTCATTGTTATAAGCATGTTAATTCGCTATTATGTTTGCTGCCTATTTCGCTGTTAGAAGCATGTTAATTTGCTGATATGTTCATTGTCTATTTCACTTTTAGAAGCATGCTAAATTGTCGTTTCCTTTATTGTTATGTTCTGTAAATTCAATCATGTTATTCGCTGTCTTAATTTATTACTATATTCATTATTTTTACTTGCTTTTATTTACTTATATTCATTGTTATTCGTTGTTTAATTATCGTTATTTTGTACTGTATCAACATGCATCATGATAATAGAAACAAGTAGGAAGTGCCACCTTTGGGGTGGTACTCATATGCATTACATGAGGAAAAGAATGAATGAAATGAATGAAAGGAAAAGAAAACGGGAAGTTGGTGGATGGACGGGTAGTTCGGATCTAATTAGGTAGCTAGACTTATGCGCCTCCCTTGTCGAGAATGGGACTAGCTACACACAGGTGGTTAGAAGCAGACCAAGACTATTCCCTCCCACATGAGTTCCTCTAATCTCCTGCTCGACGTATGAGTTATGAACGAAAGAATGAAAGAAAGAAATGTAAAGAAAAGATTGGTTTGGGGTGGCACGCATTCCAAAAAGAACAAAAGAGAGGCATAAAGCATACTGTATACCCCACTCCTTACTGGGCCTTTAGTCTCACTGTTTTACTTGTGGTGTAGGAGAATGTCAAGAAGTAATGATCCAAAAGCAAAAGAAGATGCATTTCCCATTGAACCAGCAGCTTATTCGGATGAATCGCTACTTGAGTAGGATGTCGCTTTGAAGAAGAAAGAAAGAAATCTCTATTTTGAAACAGTTTGAAAAAGGACATTGTTTTGTAAAACTATAACTCTTACCTTAACTCTCAAACCGTATTTTGAAGTTAGTTATATTTTCGCTTCACTCTGATTTAATTATGCTTTTCACGCTCACCGTAAGTTTTATTTCCACCCGTTTTAAATAAATAAAAAGAAAAATTTTTATACGATAATTAAAAAGGAAAAGTTAAGTTAAGAAAAAATGAATTTGACGCGGGGAGTCACAAGTTTGCCTAGACTACTTTTTTAAAAAGGAAAAATCGATCAAGAACCCTACAAATATTTTATTGAAGCACTGAGGAGCGGAGATGATGGACTACGAGTCCACTCCATCAACAATCAAGTATCCACAATATTATTATAGATAGATTCAAGGTCAAGCATAAGTGAAAGTTCAAGTGCAATTGGAGAACATTTGAAGAACTTTACAAATCTGTCTACTTTCTGACCTTTGACAAGTGTTTGATGGTTTTGGCATTCAAAATGATGTTATATCAAAGCCATGTGTCATGAAGATTGTAGTTAACTTCTTAAGCTTTCTAGAATGGGCTAGAGCGTTAAAATTATAGTTTGTTTCATATGGAAAAAGTCCATAGAACAGAGAGTAAATTTTGTACAAACCCAAGTGGCCAAGCTTGGAGACCAAGGAAACTCAATACATAAAAACCTTCCAAGTGGATGAATTCAAGAAGAAAATAGTTGCCAAAAGACATCAAGACTTGGAGAAAAAGAAAGCAAGTATTAATTAAATAATGTATAAGTTAATTTACCTTGTAACTACTAAGTAAAGTATTGGCCAAGCTTATACTATACTCAGTTTAGTGTTATTGTTGTTTGTTTAATTAATTACTATTTTTTAGTTTGCAATTGCTTATTTATAACCACCTTATGTAATTGTTTAAGACAGTGAAGATTGAATATAGAAAAGTTTTTGCTTATTTTTGAAATTAGAGTGATTCCTCTTTCAATTCTTTGGTGAGTTACATTCGAAGTTTCCCTTATAGGTGTTACATCACAAGAATAAGGTTATTGTAATTTGGTAACCCTTCTTATTGACATCCATGCTCCTACTCCTTGGAGGAAGAGTGTATGAAGTGGTATCCAACTTTCCTATGGAGTTTCATTAGCAAAGACATCCGTACGAGATTGACAAGTGTGACTACTTGCTATTTCCGGTCAATCGACTTCTTCAACTCATATTTCCAAATTTGTGAAGTTTCATATTATTATTCTTGAATGGATTCTTTCTTCATTCATCCAAGAGGTCTTGTTCCAAATTTCATAAAGAAAGCTTCCAAATTGAGGGAGATATGGTTTTCAAAAGTTAAAGTTTCTATATTGTGTTTTGCGGCAAATTTAGGAAAATTGAAAGGCCGGTTGATCACCTCTACTTAAGTCGATCGACCGCCCCAGAAAACATTTGAATCTATCTTATTTTCTAACATTGATGATCGATCACTCGAGCAACTGTAAATCTTGCGAACGATCAAAACCCTTCAATTGTGATCGAGCTCCTTCATGCGTTGATCAACCGCTCTCTTATCATTCTTCAACACCCGGATCTTCAACACTACATCAACTTAAAAATTAACAGGTTATATTCTTAATTCTCTTCCGATGGTGCATTAAGCGAGGGGTGACATTTCCTCTAATCCACTCAAGGTATGCCTAATCTGTATGAAAATTGTGTGGGTTGATGATGGACTACAAGGTCTAATCACAAGGGCTAGGGCTCAAAGACTATCAACACTTACCTTTCTACTTATTTGGAAGGTAACACGTTAATGGGCCAAATGGAACAGTCAACAACTAGGTAAGACCAAGGGAAGCCCATGTATGTTTTGTTAAGAAAAGCAACCCAAGAGGACAAGCTTGAGGATCAAGAAAGGTCAAAGCAAGTTGAGTTATGGAAACCATGAGTTGCTGTCCAAATTTCATGAGTGAAACTTCTATAGTCAACAAGTTATGTGCTTCCAAAGTTGGAAGTTTCCTAAAGTGTTTATGGTAAGAAATTGTCCAAGCCAATTGGTCGATCTTTATAGTACAGTTGGTTGACCACTTTTTACCTAGAAAACAACAAATGTTTAAAATTGTGAAGCTACTAGTCATTCACCCCTTTAGTCGATCAACACATGTTAATTCTTTCCTAATCTCATTCCGTTGGTGCAACATCTTGGTATCAAAGCTAAAACTCCTATTAATTTGTTATTTTTTCCATCTTCATGATGATAAGAGGAGTAACAAAGGCAGCACATAATCATGAGGCAAATCCATCCATTGTTTCCAACACCGAGTTGCCTCCAACTAAAGAAGTCAAGTCTAGTGTTTAAGGAAAAATTGATGAGCTTAAAAACATGATTCGTGACATGCACCAACAATTTATTGGTTCTAGAAGTCAACAAAGGGAGAGTCCTCAGACAACAAGACGAAGAGAAAGGGTATTCCAATTGGATAGTATAGAAGGGTTCATAAAGGAAGAAACAGAGAAAGGATAATTCTTCAACACAAGAAGGAGGCCAAACCAAAAGGATGACTTGAATCTTGTTATGGTAACCACTCCTTCATTTAGTGGTTCTTGCAATAGAGATGATTATCTTGAGTGGATGAAAAAGGTAGATAAGATTTTTGAAGGCTAGAACTTTTCGGAAAGAAAGAAGATTCAACTAGTATCAATTGAGTTCATGGGATATGCTAGTCTATGGTGGAACAATCTTAAATCAAAGAGGAGGCTTGATGGAGAAGAAGAAATCTGAACTTGGAAACTCTTGAAGACATTGATGAGTAAGATATTTATTCCAAGGCACTACAAAGAAGAGTTTTTCCTTCAAATGCAAAGCCTCAAGCAAGGATCTTCATCAATAGAGGAATATTTGGCCAAGTTTGAAACATTGAAGACAAGGTGTGACATAGAAAAGCTGGAAGACCAAACTCTTGCAAGGTTCATCCAAGGACTCAATTATGACATTGGAGATATTGTTGAACTAATACCCATCAAGACATTGGAAGATGTTATTAAGTTGGCTCTAAAAGTGGAGCGACAAAAGAAGAGAAAAGGGAAGGAGATGGTTAGTCGATTCACACAAAGGATGATGCAAACCTAGGGTTTTAGAGTGTCTGAGACTTGACAACAACGCAGAATAATCACATAAACACTTTTATGATTCAAGAGGATAGAAGCTTGACCTGAACCAAACTTGTTGCATGAATCAAAAGCTATCAAGTTTGATCTTTTTAAGCAAGCACTTGAAGAAGATCAAGTTCCTCAATAAGAACTTAAGAAGTGAATTCAAAGAATCTCAAAAAAAAAAAGCTTAATTTTCATAAATCTCAAAAGTTAGTCCCTCGGTAAGGTCTAAATATGAAAAACTAGGTTAAACATAACACATAGTAAAATGACCTAAAAACACAAAAGAAAGGCTTGGCTAGGGGTTTTTGTGGGCACTAGCATCGGTGGCCACATGCAGGGTGCACACAAGGCTGGGTTGGTGCGCGCTAGGCTAGATGCGGAGTGGAGCACTGATGGGCACGCGGGATATGCAGTGACGGGCACAAACATTAGCGCATTGACGTGGCATGTGTGGTGCAATACTGCGATGGTGTGCGCATGATGTGCTATGGCACTGCCTGTACAGTGCGCGTGATGGCGAACTAGAGCACACAGGTAGTACCCCGATAATATTTTCTCGTGTAGGCACTGTACTTAATTTTGGAGTAACTAATATATTATGTTATGAGGTGATATGTTGTTGGTTAGTGTCGTATATATATGGGGAAATATCAAGGAGCAATTAAAGTATAAATTTTTGTTGGGAAAATGTCTACTTGGGGTTTTCGAATGCACGCGGATGACACACGGACTTGGGATTGTGTCCAAAAATGCATTTCATTTCATCCTTCGTGTTTTGGGACGAGGTGGGATGTCTCACATCTGAAATCGCTCCTCCATCTGTAATGTGAGTTTTTGGACGAATGTGGACGATTGCGGTCGATGGTGGACGAGGAGAGTTCGAATCTGTCTAAATTATCAGACTTTTCAGATGAGCGTGGATGAGGTACGGACGCCTTCCCTCGTCTAAAATCGCAATTCGGAAAGGGAGAATAATGGATCGAACCAGCATGGTTTGGCTCGGCCCAAAAACAATTATGTGGCTTGGTTTTAGTTAAAGTGGAGGAAAGGAAATAATGGATTAGTTGGGATTAAAATGTAAGAGAGTAATTAATTGGAGATTAAGTGGATATTATGTGAAGATTAAATGAGGGATTAAAAATAATAGAATTTAGGATGCAGAAAGGGTAAATTTAAATAAATGGAAGATTAGTGAAAATGGATGGCTGCTGGCCATTTTGGACAGAGAGAACCAGGGAGACGGGGAGAAGGAACGACAAATAGAGAGAGAGAGCTCGCGAGGGGGTGAGCTCGGGAATGAAGAGGTGAAGGATCGGACTTAGCCAGGAAGTCGCGATGTGCGCATTGTCCAATGAATGGCGAGCAACTACGGGCTCGGGTGGTGTGGTGTCATGAGTCATGGCCAAGGCTTTGGGTCGTCGGGGCTGCATCTGGTCAAGGCAAGCTCCGACGTTCTGTCTTTTTCTGGTGGCCGATTCTGTTGGATTGGCAACGGCGAGGTGGATTAGCGTCAAGTTGATGGGCAGGGGCGACAATCTGGATTGGAACAGCCTAAGGCCATGGGGTCCGATTCGTAGTTCAATCTGAACCGGTCTGTCCTGTTTACTGGAGACGACAACTTAGACTTGCAAACGGAATGGTGCAATGGCAGGGTATGGTCTATGCCAAAGGTAGGGAATGGTTAGGAATCTCTGGTGAGGTAGAAATGCATAGGAGAGGGGATGGCAGGAAGAAAGCTCATTGGAGATGTTAAATTGAGAGTTGAAGGAGGAGAAGAGCTCCATGGAGGACAGCTGAGAGCCGAGAGCTTCTAAGAGAAAAGAGAGGGGAGCTCTCTCTCTGGTGATGACCGTGTGTGTCTCCTTGGGTGTTTCCTGGTAAGTGAATTTGTAACACCCGACTTTTTACGTGGGATAATTATCGGGGTATTACCAAGGACATGTTCGGAGCGTTAAGTCTGGGGGGGGGGGGGTATTTCCGTTACATTTTCTCGTCTACACGATGTAGCTAAAGGATGGGATAGTTAGGACATTACGTTGCATATATATACTTGTTGTTTTATGACATGTATTTATGGGAAAAATATTAGGGAATAAAAGTTAAGTGGGAAAAATGTGGAGAAAGGCTGTTCAAGGTGTTTTTGGATGCCTGCGGACAAGTTATGTCATCCACAGGTGCATTGTGCGACATCCCTATACTTTGGGATGCACCAGGACGAGAAAATTGCGTCCTAATGTGTCTGATACTGGACTTTCGGACTCATGCGGACGACTTGCGGATGAGAGATGTCTTCCACAAGTGCATAGTCGCGTTATCCCTTAGCCTTGCGATGACTCAGGATGCAATTTCGCGTCCTGACTTCACTGTGTTGTGGAGTTGCGGACGATGTCCGGACAATGCGGACGTGGTTGGTTGCGTCTGGATCGAATCTGTTTAAACCTTGGACAGTTTTGGACGAGTCCGGATGTGTATGGACGCAGGTTACTGCGTCTGATTTGCCTCTGTCAAATTCATGGATAGATTTGGACGCGTGTGGACGCTTCATGCGGATGCCAAAAAGCGTCTGAATCTCATACGCAGACGGTATAGACAGGACGAGGATGCCAATTCTAGTCCGAGGAAGTGTTTAGCCTTCAAGATTTTGCTCTTGCAGACATGCAAACGAGACCAGTGCGTCCGCACTCGTCCAAAATAGCCTAGTTCAGCGTAAAATTAGGGATTTAAAATCTAATTTCTTATCATGTAGTCCATAACTACACCCTATGGCAGACACTGATTGACCCTCCCTCACACTGAACGACGAAGTCGCCCTCCCTATGCCTGGGGCTGCCTCCTCTCTACCCTTAGGCACCGCCTTTCCCCTTCCCTCCAAGTATGGATTGGCTCCTCTCCATGGTAAAAACCATTTATGTGACATCCCATATGGAAGGGTGTGCAATCCCACATCGACTTGGTGAAAGGAAAAGGAGCAGAATATAAGTGGGTAGCTCTCCTACCCCAACAGACCGGTTTTGGGTGGGTAAGCCACACCAAGAACAAATCCATGCGGCTGCAGCCCAAAGCGGACAATATCTGTTGGGCCAAGGTTGGGCGGGCTATCGCTTATACTTATGGTATCATAGCCAAGCCCAGCTCATTGTTGCCACGAGGACGTGGGCCCCCAAAGGAGGGGTGATTGTGACATCCCATATGGAAGGGTGTGGAATCCCACATCGACTTGGGGGAGAGTAAGAAAGCAGAATATAAGTGTCTGGCTCGCCTTCGCCAGTAGACGCATTTTTGTGGTTTAGGATTAACCCTGGCACGAGGAACAAATCCGTGAAGGGCCGAGGCCCAAAGCGGACAATATCTACTGGGCGGGAGTTGATCTCTTATACTTATGGTATTAGAGCCAAACTCAGCACGTTGTGGCCACGAGGACGTGGGCCCCCGAAAGGGGGGGGGGGGGGGGGGGAGATTGTGACATCCTATATGGAAGGGTCTGCAATCCCACATCGACTTGGGAAAGGGAAAGAGAGCAGAATATGAGTAGGTAGCTCTCCTACCCCAACAGACCGGTTTTTGGGTGGGTAAGCCACACCAAGAATAAATCCGTGCAGGCTGCAGGCCAAAGTGGACGATATCATTGGGCTAAGGTTGGGCGAGCTATCGCTTATACTTATGGTATCAGAGCCAGACCCAGCTCGTTGTGGCCACGAGCTGGGGTAGGAGAGCTACCCAATTTCGGGGCCCACATCCTTGTGGCCACAATGAGCTAGGTCTGGCTCTAATACCATAAGTATAAGCGATAGCGCGCCCAACCTTGGCCCAACAGATTTTGTCTGCTTTGGGCCGCAACCCGCACGGATTTGTTCTTGGTGTGGCTTACCCACCCAAAACCAGTCTGTTAGGGTAGGAGAGCTACCCACTTATATTCTGTTCTCTTTCCCTTCCCCAAGTCGATGTGGGATTGCACACCCTTCCATATGGGATGTCACAGTTGCTGCCAATGAACAGTGATGCGTAATTCAATTCACAGTTCCGTTTTGTTGTTGTCTTTGGATGAAATTGGCTGACAAAGAACTGTTTTGGAATTCTACACTTGACAAATTATTTGATTCATCATTGTTTTGTTTGATAGATTTTGAGAATGATTTTGTGAATTCACCGTGAATATGCTCCCTGTTAATTGCCTTGGTTAAGTTGAATTTATTCTACCGTTACTGTTGCTGGTTAGTTTATTGATGGTGGACCTGAATGATTTTAAAATCGAGTTGGTTGTTGTCTAGATCTTGGATTTTAAATTGATAGCTGTGATGAGGATGTATGTTCTGACAAATGAGATTTTAGAATTTTGAAACTGTGTAGATGTACATAATTGGATTCTGAGTTTAAGAAATGTTATTAGATAAAGTTTGGAAAATTTATTGGGATTGTTAGATAGGTCACCTACACTTCAGTTGGGTTCCTATTCCCTGGTATAAGACCCTCCGTTTATTTTCTAGAAATTGTTTATGAATTCTCGCGTTTATACCTTTGTCAGCCTTGGACGATTTTGTCGAGTGTGATACAATTCCTAAAGTGGCTGTCGCTCCGAGTACCAAAGAAAAATCGTCGTCGAGGTAGATATTTCTATACCTCTTGCATTGCATTGCATCGCATCCCGTTTTCAAAATAATTATTTTGTGGAATACCACACTTGAAAAACGATGGGAACTGTTCAACAGCACGTTAGTTTTTACTAGTAGTATGTTTTCTCACGTTTAATTATGTACATGGTTTGAAATTATTGTGCATATACTGGGGGTTGAACCTTCTTGATGCCTTGGCACTTTAGCACTAAAGCATCATGAGACTGTCCCCTTGAAACCTTCCGCTGCTTGAAGGTTGATTGGTTGTACGTGCGAAAAATATAGGTGGGGCATTGGTGACGTGTGCTCAGGTTGAAACTCCTGAAAGTTGTAAATAGTATGGGAGAGTGATGTCGTCTCCTTGGGTCGCAAGCCCCTAAACCTGGCCAGGGTTTGTCCCACGGATCAAACGGTTGTCAGTCGCTGAGACTTGTTTAACCTAAGTACCATTTCATTTGACTGGTGGCGTGACGGTCGAGCTTGCTCGTCAGCAACCCTCATCCATTTGGAGTTTCTAAGCATCTTAGCTATTAAACAAGTCTATATATAGTGAGCAATGGTATCCATTCTATTTGATCGTACGGGTTATCGCTGCAGAGTTCTTGCCATGATTTGAAACTCCTATACTAGTTGTATCGTCGCAGAGTTCTCGCCAGCAACCGGGTGACATGTTGGATCTACGGATCACCGTCATTTATACTTCTTCTGCCTCATGAGTTTTTGTCGCTGATATATGACCACCTATTCTCTACTGAGTGGCGGGAGAGTCCTTGAGTGACCACCCCTTTTCACTGATGACGTTTTCAGTTTGGAAAACAATGATGGCCTATTTTATGAGGTATAGCTGTCTATGTATACAGCAAGTTTTTGATAAAAGCCTCATCAATGGCCTTGAGCCAAATTTATAGCATGATAAAGAGATTTCAGTTAAAAATCCATGTACGGTAAAATGAGAAATAACTCTGTTTTCAAAAATAGAGAAAAATCAATTTTGCAAGAGGTGCATCTAGTATAGCTTTACTTTACTGAGTTAGTTACTCATCCCAAACGACTCCTCACCCAAAAACTTCAGGTAAAGACAAGAGCAGTTGAAGATCAGAGGTTGAAGTGTTGTATTATTTTTATTCAAGCGATTTATTTTATTCGATGAGGATATTTCTATCTAGGTCTATAAACTTAATACAGTTGGATTGGATTCGTCGCTCAGTATTTGGATTTCATTTTAATTTATGCATCATTATTTTCTCGTGATCTCTACTCGAACCTAGGCCCATATCCTTTTGGGCCGAACTAAATATTTATAAGTCTTTCGCAAGTAATCTACGCCTTGGGCTAGGGGATCGGGTCCTCTACGAGGATCAGGTCGCCTAACCATACGGTTCTGTCCGGCACGTCTTCGGGTCATGACAGTATCAAAGGCTCTTGTTATTGAAGAAGTAGAAAACCAATTCTCAATACAAAAAGATTCCATTAGGAAAATTCAACCACCTTTAAGAGAAGAAGAGGATAATTCTAGAAGTGTGAGGCAATCCTTTGAGTAGGGAAGACAACAAGGAAACAAGAAGATTTCTAAGAGGGAATCTATGATCAATCTGTGACCAAAGTGTAAGAAAAGTCATAGGGGAGAATGCGTGGTTGGATCTGAACGATGTTTTGAATGTAATAAAGTTGGTTATATTGCAAAAATCTATCCCACGTTGTCTGATGAAAGAAAAGAGGTGTTGGCAGTGGTTTTTTCTCTTGCAGCAAATATAGATGAAGATCAAATGACTTAGATGTGAGTTGGTATTTTGTTAAGTAATTATGTTTTTGAGAATAAGCAACAATGCATCTTTTGGAAAGTTTTGTGTAATATTATGATATGAGGAGTTGTTTTGTGTACTTCTATGTTATGAATGCTAAGAGTTATTTTCTTTTATGAGATTGAGGAGATGTTTATATTAAGCAAATTTTGAGGACAAAATTTATATAACGGGAGAGGATTGTAACATCCTGAATCTTATCATCTAAGTTTTGTTTGAAAATGTGTTTAGAATTGTGATATATGATATATATGTGGGAGTTGTGTTAAGACTTATAGAGGAGTGGTGATTTAGGTGATTATGTGATGTTTGTTGAGAGGAGTGGTCGATCATATGGAGGATCAATTGACAAGAATAGTGCAGTTTGAAGGAATAGGGCTCTCTGTTGGTGTTGTGGTCGATCTTGGATATGGCAGTCATTTGGCTAAGGAGGGGCGGTCGTTAAGCTTCATTACATATTCAAAATAAGAAAATGTGCGACTGATTGGTGAACGATTGGCTCCTTTATAGATCGTTAAATTTGTGAGTTTGTGCTCGATCGGCTGAAAAAGGTGATCGATCTGTATTCCGAAGAATATACAGAAACTATTTTCAAGATGTTTTGCAGTTGATCATCCGTTAGAAGGTGATCAACCGGTAATGCGAAGAGTCACTAGAAATGTGCAGGAATGTCATGTTTTTATTGGATAAAATAGGATGACTCACCAAGGCTTTGATTTAGGAACACCACCACCTGCTTTGGTTGGGTGAAGAAGGATTTAAGTTATTATAAGAGGGGAAAAGCTTGAGAAAGAGAGAGGGATAAAAGATAGAAAACAAAATTGAGAGAAATGAAGAGGGAACTAGGGAGAAGAAGAAGAAGAAAAAAGAAAGAAAGAAAGATTGGAGGAAGGAGAAGGCTTCACCTTAGAGGAAACCTTGAAGAGGAAGATGTAAGAAGTGATTGTGTGTATGTTTTCCCTTTGTACGCTACATCGCAAGAGCTAGGGTTTACTATAGTTTGAGAATTATGGTTGATATAAGATATTGATATATTGTTTGATAGAGGTTAAGTTCTTGATGTGTTGTTTGATGTTTGTGTTTAATAGATTTTAAGTCAAATGATTGTATTGTTAGTTGAAGATTTCACATGTTGATATTGTGCTACATAATATGAGAAATTGTCTACATTCACTTAAGTTCATGCATCATGAATTGTAAAAGAAATTATGAACTATTATGAGAAATTAAGAAAATGAGAAAGGATTAATTAGCTAAAGATCACCACTAATTCCTAAATGATAAAAGAGAATTGTTATGGTTATGGTTCACCATGATGGCCAAGGCTCACCATTATGGTTATAGATCACCATTATAGTTATAGATCACCATTACGATTTCCTAATCTATAGAAAGGTTTGAATTCTGTTAAAGTTCACCACTCACTCTTAAAACATTAAGAAGGAATGGAATGGTTAAAGTTCACTTTATGGTCGAGTTCCCATTGAATGAAGTTCATCACTCTTCCCTAAGCAAATGAATGTTAAGAAAAGAAATGGAAAATGTTTTATGTAATGCATATCATGTTCATATTGCATATCATTTCTTACTAAGCATTAGACTTATAAAATATATCATGTGATGTAGGTATGCACGGTAACGAGTAAAGGAACGGTTGATGGAGGATTTGTGCATTGCAGACCTTGTGGCTGGTAGGTTAAACGATAAAGGAAAGTAAAAATGTGTTTTAAGTTATGACATATTTTGTAAGTTTAAATGGTTTAATGAAAAGAATTTTATTGATGGTATTTAATTCATTGTTCTTTTCAAATGTTTCCAAACACTTTTATTTATGAAATGTCTTCCGCTACGCTATGTGTTATAAAAGAAATGTAATTTGAACCTCAATATTTTTAAGTGCATGAAAAACTGGGTCGTTACCACGTAGCTCTTAATCGGTCCTTGGATCACATCAAAGGACTACAAACTCTCTCAAACCGCCATCTAAACTTGAAGACAAGGTATTGAGCGTGAAGAATGCTACAACTAAACCGAGTGAAGACAAGAAGTTATCTATAGAAGCACCAAAACCAAAGACAAGAGAGATCAAGTCTTTCAAGTGCCTTGGTGTAGGACACTATGTTTATCAATGTTTGAATAAGAAAGTGATGGTATTACGAGAAAGCACCAATGAAATTTAAAGTGCAGATGATAGTGATGAACAAGGAGCACCCAAGGAAGAAGCACAAGTGGAGACCTTTCCTGCTCAAGAGGGTCCTATCCTTATGGTTATTCAAAGAACACTTACTACAAAAGCCATTATTGATGATTGTCAAAGGGAAAATATCTTTCATAGCTGATGCAAAGTCATAGATAAGATATGCTCTCTAATTATTGATGGAGGAAGATGTGGTAATGTGGAATCTACGGACTTAGTAAGCAAGTTGGGAATGGAGACAACCTTGCAACCAACTCCTTACAAGTTAAGTTGGTTAAATGAACATGAAGACTTCAAGGTTAGTAAGCAAGCATCGATTGAGTTACCTATTGGAAGTTTTATGGATAAAGTGCTATGTGATGTGGTTCCAATGAGTGCTAGTCATTTACTTTTAGGAAGACCGTGGCATATGATAGGAAGACAATGCATGATGTTTTTACCAATTGTTATTCCTTCAAGTATAATGGGAAAATGATCAAGCTAGCTCCACTCCAACTAGAGCAAGTGTTTAAGGATTATGAATCATTAAGGGATAGTAGGTTGAAGGCTACTTTGTTTATGTTAAAGCAAGAGTTGTGAAGAGTTTTAAAGAGAAAAGACTTAGTGGCACTAATGATGTTCCATGACAAACTTGTTGAGATGGGAGAAATACCAAAACTGGTTCTAGTTCTTTTAGAGGAGTATCAAGATGTGTTTCTCGAAGATCTTCCTCAAGGACTTCCACCAATTAGAGGTTTTGAACACCAAATTTATTTGGTTCCCAGTGCAACTCTTTCAAATAGGCTCTCTTATAGATTAAATCCAAAGGAAATCAAAGAACTACACAAGCAAGTGATTGAACTATTAGACAAAGGTTTCATTAGAGAATATTTAAGTCCTTGTGTCGTGCCATCACTATTAGTACCAAAAAAGGATGGAAGCATGAGGATGTGCATGGATAGCTGAGCCATTAATCAAATCACTATCAAGTATAGGTTTCCAATCCCTCGGCATGAAGACATGTTGGATGAATTGAGTGAGGCCTCTATTTTCTCAAGAATTGATTTAAAAAGTGGTAATCATCAAATTAGAATGAGAGAAAGAGATGAATGGAAGATGGCCTTCAAGACCAAGTATGGTTTATATGAATGGATAGTCATGTTTTTGGACTATCAAATGCAACCAAGTACTTTTATGCGGATTATGCATCATATGCTCAAAGACTTTCTAGGAAAGTTTGTGGTGATTTATTTCAATGATATTTTGGTTTATAGTGAAGACCTATCTATACATGTTGAGCACCTTAGACAACTTCATGAAGTACTCCGATCGGCAAAATTCTATGGCAACTTAAAGAAGTGTTCCTTTGCACAAGCAAGAGTCTATATCCTTTGTTTCATTATCTCTAAGTATGGAATGGAAGTGGACGACTCAAAGATCACAGCCATTCAAGAATGGCCTACTGTAACGCCCCGTTAATTTAAAAATATTTTTCTCGTTTTAAAATACGTCATAAAAATTTCTTTTTTTTCGCTTAATTTCTTCAACATTCAAAATTCACTTTTGAGGTAAACGAAATTAGAGTAATTAATGCGGAATATATTGGAGATTTAAAACATAATTTCCAAACGTTTTAGCAAAATTTCTAAAGTCCCTACTACAATGTTTATAATTTCCAAAATACTAATAAAAGTGTATTACCAAAATACCCCTTCGTTATCAAAACACCAATATCAAAATAACAACAATTCCCAAATTACGCGAGCCACACCCAGCAGATCAAATCTGTTGATAATATGAGGGGTCATCCTGCAACGCCTCCTCCGCAACTTGAATGTCATCATCAAAGTAATCACCTACATTACGGGGAAAACAATGAGCCTAACGCCCAGCAAGAATCAGAATTAATGCAATGCAAATGATGCGTGGTCACACAATGCATTATAGAAGAGAACGGTTTCTTTTCTGGAAATTAAGGTGGAATACTCCCTAGAGTCATGTGGCCTAATCAGTCACTCCAACGAGGAGATATATCTGACGGGGGTGTTTCCACAAGAAGTATCCTCACTTTTGTTGAAGACGTTAGGGGTTTCAGAACGGGGTAATTGTGAACCCTAAAATCCACGTAGCTACTTCTAAACCTACCACTCCCTACGTGGGAGGAATCTACCGTATGGAAAGTCACAATTCACCTGAACCCCCACACGCCTATTTATGTATATTAGGATGACATACAAAATGTAAACAATTTCATAAGCCCTAGGATGATGCATGAAACGCCACAAAATAAACATAGGAACAATTCACAAGGAACACAATTAAGAAACTGTAAAGCAGTACAATTGCAATGTATCAATTTCCTCTTTGTTTCATCCTATTAATAGCTTTAATGTCTGGTAAGGCATTTTAATTTGAAGCATTCTTTATTTACTAAGAGCAAAGAAAAACATGTCCAATTCACATTAAAAACAGGGCTCAACTCATCTCTATTTTAATTATTCCATGTGGTATTCAGATTTACTCCAAACAATTAGTTGCCAAACATACCCGAATTTCAGGGTACCAAATGTGAACATTACAACACTCAAATCCATACAATCGATTTAAATCCATAGGCAGCAATATTTCAACTTTAAACCCAAATTAACTTTACCAATTTCAATGTTATGATAGTTGGAATCCATCTAATTAATTCACAACAGATTCAGATTCTCATACAAGTCGAATTAATCTTCACAATACTCATATTTGTCAGTAACAATTTAAAATTACGTTGGCAATATATTTGCACCCAATTAACAAATCACTTTGGCAATGAATTCAAACACTTATTAGCTTAAAGATTTCTCAATCCAAAACAATTAAACCCGTAATGTAGGGCCATCCTTTTGGCCAACAAAATTCTAAATTCTTACCTCAAATATTACAACAGCAATTCACAGCAACTTAACTCAAGCAGCACAGCAACCAAAATAACAAAACAGCAGCCAATAGGTTCTATACAAAGCAATATAAGTGATGAATCCCACTTTTATGTCCAACTTGACTTAAACAAGAGATCCAAAATCAAACCAACAACTCTTAAAAACGATTTCTTACCTTACTTCACTTCACAGTTGGATAAACAGAGCACACAACAATTCTATTCTCACCCTCACTTCATGGCTGGACAGACAGAGCACACTTCACCAAAATCGTCACCCAAAGCTCACTCCCTCACAATCGATCAGTCAGAGTAACAGTAGAGACACAGAGAGCTTACCACTTATAGATGAAGGAAAGGGAGGAGGCTGGCATTTGTAGGGGATAAAGTTTCAGGACCAACACCCATCTCAAGGGAAGAAGGTCCAATGGGAAATCGCCAAGTGGAAAGTCCTCCACACTTCCAGAGGGGAAGGGACGTCGCTGCAGGAGACTGAGAGGGGGTTTTGGCCGAGTGCAGGACGTAATCGGAAGAAAGAGAAAGTAATTTAAATGGGTTTCTCGGATATTTTTGACTTTTCGGACGAGATAAGTTGTCTGAGGTAGATTTTGGATGAGAAGGACGCGTCCAAAAACTCACAAATTTTGGTACAGATTCGTTCCCATCTCGTCCGCATCATCCGCTGCAGATATTGGACGAGATAAGGTGCGTCTGAAATGTTCCAGAAAATTGTACAGATTCATTTCAACAACGTTCGCGCCGTCCGAGCCTTCATCCGAAAACACCCCATCATGGTACAGATTCGTTTCTTCCTCGTCCGTGCCCCATTTTAGAGGAGATAGAGGCATCCGAAAACTCACTATACTCATTTTTCTTAAATTTCATACTTAGATTACTTTCCCAATATTAACATTATACTTTCTTAACATAATTTACGCGTTCCATTACGCAACATGATAAAATATCCATACATCCAAATTTCTTCAGTTTTAATAAGGGAAAAAATATCTAGGGTATTACACCTACCCCTACAAGCATTATCGAGGTGCAAAGTTTTCATGGCCTAGCATCTTTCTATAGGAGGTTTATTCAAGATTTTAGCATCATAATGGCTCCCATAAAGGATTGAACCAAGAAAGGAAAGGAATTCTCATGGAATCAAGCTTGCCAAAAAAGTTTTGAAGAGATTAAAGAAAAACTATGCAATGCCTCGAACCTTATATTAGCCAATTTTAGTAAAATATTTGAAGTTGAGTGCGATGCATCCGGAGGAGGAATTTGAGCAGTACTTATGCAAGATGGCAAGCCAATAGCGTACGTTAGTGATAAGTTGAAAGGAGCCACTTTGAATTAATCCACATATGACAAAGAGTTTTATTTGGTCATAAGGGCACTTGAAGTTTGGCAACACTACCTCCTCTCAAGGGAGTTTATTATTCACACCGATCATAAAGCTCTTAAGCATATTCGAAGTCAAGACAAGCTAAATAGGAGACATGCGAAATGGGTTGAGTTTTTGAAAAGATATCATTATCTAATCAAGTATAAGAAGGGGGACACTAATGTAGTGGTTGATGCTCTATCTTCAAGATATTCAACCACTTACAAACATACAAGACTTGTCTCCTTACATTGGAGATAATGACGTTGTTATGGAGCCGAAACTTGAAGAAGATTCGAGGTCAAATACTCAAAAACCCAGAGAGAATGATGAATTACAAGGTCCAATCACAAAGGCTAGGACCCAATGACTCTTCAACACTTACCTTTCTACTTATTTGGAAGGTAATATATTAATGGGCCAAATGGAGAAGCCATCAACTTGTGAAGACCAAGGGAAGCCCATGCATGACTTGTTAAGGAAAGCAACCCAAAAGGCAAAGCTTGAGGATCAAGAAAGGTCAAAGCAAGTTGAGTTATGGAAACCATCCCAAGTGGCCAAGCATGAAGATAAAAGAAAAGTCGAAGATTGCATTGATATGGAAACCATCCAAGTGGTCGAGCTTGAAAAAGGAATAGCTGCCAAAAGCCATCAAGACTTCGAGAAGAAAGAAATAGAGTTAATTTAAGTAATTTACTTTTAGTTAAATTGCCTAAAACCTAGTATAGTAATAAGCCAACTTGTGTTATCTGATGGCCAAGTATTAGTGTTTAGTACTTAGTTTTATTTTTAGTTATTTCTTATTTTATAGTTTGTGAGTGGCTATTTAAAGCCACCTTGCATGATTGTTTAGACAAATAGAGTTGAATATTAAAGCTTTGCTTTGTTTCTTAAATTAGGAGTGATTCCTTCTTCTACCTTTAGTGTGTTCTTCCAAAGTCTTTGTTGTGTGATTCACATTAAGATTACTTTGAGAGTTGAGTTGTCTATTTTATTGACATTCGCATTCTTGTTCTCTTGAGAAAGAACGTGCGAAGTGGTGTTTAACTTTCAAGAAAAGTTGAAATTGGTGGAGTTTTCCATACGAAGACTAAAGTTGTGGTTTCTTGTCCTCTTCGGTCAATCTCATTCAACCGAGCATATTTCCATGACTAAAGTCGTAATTTCTTGTCCTCTTCGGCCAGTCTCATTCAACTGAGCATATTTCAAT
This sequence comes from Begonia loranthoides, assembly GCA_022433065.1. Taxonomy (NCBI): domain Eukaryota; kingdom Viridiplantae; phylum Streptophyta; class Magnoliopsida; order Cucurbitales; family Begoniaceae; genus Begonia; species Begonia loranthoides. Next base: position 27,190,415 of record CM039478.1, read on the forward strand.
ATTTGTGGTGATTATTAGATTTATTTTTGGAAATGATATTCTTAATATATTGAAGGAGTTGTTGTCCAAGTTTCGTGAGTAAAGCTTCTATATTCAGCAAGTTATTGGCTTCAAAAGTTGAAAGTTTCCTAAAGTGTTAATGGTAAAAGATTGTCCAAGCCGACCGATCGATCTCCATACTACAGTCGGTCGACCACTTTTTGCCTAGAAAACAACCAATGTTCAAATATGTGAAAGTACCGGTCGTTCACCCCTTCAACTGATCGACCACACATGTTAATTCTTTCCAAAACTCATTTTGTGGCACATCAGTTGAGATGTCATTTATGAGGTCGGGTATAACATAATATGAAAGTATTTAGGGAAATTCCCAATAGTTGTTGCTAGGGTTCTGCTCGTGAAGTTTGAATGTCTAATGTTTCCATTGATTTGACACTTATTTGTATTGTGGGTATGCTATTGCTTAAAAGGCAAAGGAATTTGGTTGGGATTTAAGTCAAAATCTCTAACAACGAGAGTTGGAGTCAATTAGGGAATTTTGTAGTTTTGGGAGATTTTTCATAAATAGCCTAGTTTGAAGGATTTCAATTTCCATTATTAATTTGGTGTATTGTAATGGATATTTCAAGGAGATTAGGAGCTTTAGAATTGGAGCGTGCAGAAGATTGACCAAAGCAAGGGATAACCATTTTGCATGACCAAAATCATTCTACGAGCCCACGGTAAGTGATGTTTGTGTGTGGATGGTCTATAACCTACATCACAAAGACACAAGATTTGCTCTTACGTCTGATATTTATTGGGTTAGTGTTATAGTGATTGATTTTATGATACTCATAGATATGGCTTTGATGTGTTGTTTGTTAGTCTATGTTTTTCCTAATTGGGATTCTAAGGATATGTTGTATTGCGTAATGAATTGTTTAATAGAATATGATACTCTTTTTATGAATTTTTAGGATATGTTGTTATGTTTTGTTTGCTTCAAGATTTTGTTGGAATGTGGTATGTTTTGTGTTTGACGAAATATTATGATGTTGTGACAGACATGTGATAGATGGAGATATATGTGTGCTACGTTGGTTTCATACATCATGTTTTCTAAAATAGAATGAAAATGGTTTTTTAGACATATGTTTTCATGAAAGAAAGATGTGAGCAAAAATGAATGCACGTAAGGAAGACAAGAGGGGTTAAGGAAAGGTTAGACCTATGGGAGGTAAGCCCATTAGTCTAGTAATGCAGGGCCTTGACAAAGGGCGTGGGGTCATCATGTGCTAAGACTTTGAAATAGGGTGCAGGGTGTGGGGTCATCATCCACTGCAACTTTGACAAAGGCCATGAAGTCACTGTGCGTGATGAACGTGACAGTCAACAGGATGGGAATGTCTCGACAAAGGACACGAGACGTAAGTGGTGTGTTTCCTATAGTCGTGCCCACTCTTCCCGTAAGGATCTTGACAAAGGTTGCTATGTCATCACGTATTAAGATGTCGACAAAAATTGCGAGATCATTATGTATAATGATCTCGACAAAGGGCGCAAGATTGTTATGCACAAGAACCTCAAGAAAAGGCATGAGGTAGACACGTATAAGGATATCGACAAAGGTTGTGATGTCGTTATGCGTAAGGATCTCGACAAAGATTGCAAGATCGTTATATACAAGGATCTCAACAAAGGGCATGAGATCGTTATGCATAATAACCTCAACAAAGGGCATGAGGTAGACACATATAAGGATCTCGACAAAGGTTTCAAGGTCATTATGTGTAAGGATCTCGACGAAGGTTTTGAGGGTAGCTTTGAGTGAGCCAGTGGCCCCAATAATAGTTATGTAACAACTCGGATTTCCATAAATCCTTTAAAATATGAGAAAATTTGAAATTCTTTTTAAAAGCAAATCATAGTGCAACCAACCGTTTGTTAAAACTCGTTATAAAAATCCAATTTAATAAAATGCGGAAGCATTAAAAACAAATCATTTATTAAAACGTTGCGGAAGCATTAATAAATTCGTTTGAGAAAGGAAAACTAAATGATTGAAATACACTTAGTTACAATTTAGGAAAAACGTAATTTAATTTAATTATAACCCAATTGTCTTTTACTTCCTGTAGCCGAGATAACCACAAGCTTTGTGTGTGCAAATCCCTCACCAATTGCTTCTTCATTTCTCGAGGACTTCGCGCATACATGTACCTACACCGCAAGAAAGACATGAGCCTAAAGACCCAGTAAGAAAATGAGTTTATGCGGGATATATGTCTCTCTTTAATTCTTTGAAATGGGTCCACCCCAAGCCAATCCTTTTTATTACATATTTTAGGCATAGCTCGTACATAGAGCGTGGAGTTTGGGGAATCCTATAATTTCTATTTAATTATATTAATTAGTCTTGTGATCCTGATATGGGAAGGATTAATTCCTTTCTTCAGTCAAGGCATGTGGCGACCCCGTGGTGGTGCTCCTAACTGTTTCTATCGTTATGATGCCTAAGACTACCCTAAAAGTACATACAGCATACAAGGAGTTCATATAGAAATCACAATGGACATAAATGTGCACAACGATAACATACATTTCAAAGCAATAGATAAATCAGACAATACATGAACGAACTATAACATGCTTGAGAAGTTTATAACCTAATTTATTAAATGCTTGTATTAATTATCTTATTTAGGTTAACTAAATCAATTAGGTTAACATGCTTGATAGATTAACAATTGGATTAACATGCTCAATATCCTAGTTAATTGCACTAGTTATAATCATTTATTTAAATAGCATGCTCAAGGATTTATTTACAGTAGGGAACTCAACAAAGATCCACAACAGTCAAGTCACAACACAAACATAAGGAAATCACCTACAGAGCTACGCAATATCAACAAGGAATACACGTGAGCAGCCAAGCATAGAAAACACACTACAGATGCATAAACATAAGAATATCACAGAGAAATGATGTACAGAGCATCCAAAATATACAACAAAAAAGCATAGAAAACATACATGCATAACAACAAAGGAATATTCAAGCATAGAAAACATATAGACTCTACCACTCACGCACACACTTGCGGTGTAGGGCCTCCACATGGCCAAGACACACCCAAGTCTTACCATCACTGAGGACATACTAACAAGGACAACTCTCCGGCCCCGACTCACGGACGGTAGCAGTAAGACAGTAGCTCCAATGAGGACAGCTCCCCAGCTTCACCAATGCTTCATCACACTTTCACACAGTCACACTTAACTCACACCTCACACACTCACTGGAACACACACACGAGCTCACAGATAGAGCTCTTCACCCAGGAGAAGAACACTCACGCAGGAGAGGAAAAAAGGGCCGAGAATGGCTGGATGAAATAGAGGGAGAGAGGCTTTACGAAGAAGGAGGAGGAGACAACCACACGTGTAGGGAGGTAGGGGGTCTGCCACGCGTGGTCTGCAAGGAGATGCTTGTCGAGGAGTGCGTTTCTATTTACGCTTTCATATGAACTGTTGTATGCATTCATGAGCATAACGCATCATGATTTTCAAAAGAATATGAAAATGATTTCACGCACGGTTTTAAAAAAAAAAGAAAGACGGAAAACGAAAAGAAGTATAGACGGAAAACAAAAAGAAGTATGAACGAACAAAAAACAAAAAAAAAATACAAAGGAATGATTAAGAAAGATAAAGAAGAAGATTCTTATGGACCGGTAGGCTAAGCCCGGCGCAAGAACAAAAGAAAAGAATAAAAGATAAAGAAAAGGTAAATGTTTCTGTGGTCTGGTATGTCATGTCCGGCACAAGAACAAAAGAAAAGAATAACAGATAAAGAAAGATAAATTTTTCTGTGGTCCAGTATGTCACACCCGGGCACAGGAACAAAACAAAAGAAAAGAATATGAAAATAGAAACGGATACGGATACGGAAACGGAAAGGGAAATAGATACGGAAATGGTATGAGCACATATACGGGAATGGAAATGGGAACAGAAACAGAAACAGAAATGAGTTTCCATAAAAGGAAACATATACAGATACGGATACGGACACAGATACGGAAACAGACACGGGAACAGCTACGGAAACACGTACGATCATGAATACCGAAACACATACAGAAATAGGAATAGAAACAAAAACAGAAAAAAAGTACGTAAACGTAAAAAGATAAAAGAACAAAAGAAAGAGAATGAAAAGAGGAACTGCATACGATTTTAAAATGGCACAACATGTACATGTAGCATATTAGGTATTATTACTTACTGAGCGTTAGGCTCATAGTTTATGACTTGCAATGTAGGTACAAGTACAAGAGAAAATGACAAAGAGATTAAATGAGCAGTTCATGAAGGATTCACATAGGCGAGACTTGTGGCTGGCCAGGCTAAACGAAAGTAAAGAGAAAATAAATTTTTCTTATGTAAAGTGACTCTTTATTCATTTATTGTCTTTTCAAATAAACGATTTATTCTTCCGCTGTAAATTGAGAAAAATATCTTTATAATAAGTCTTTCACTGATTTTAACGATTTTAGTAATGAGTCAAAATAAAAAGGGATTTTTAACGGTCCAGTTTTAATAAAAGAACTATGATGTTTATTTAAAAATATTTTCTGTTATTGTTTTATAAAAGAAAAGAAAAAATTTTAAATTTCACGCTTTTTTTTAAATGTAAGAAAAATCGGGTCGTTACAAGCTATGTGTTTGTGTAACTCGGCTAGGGCATGTTCTAGCCCAGTATGTGTGTTTTGTGAGGCAATTTTTTAAATTTTCTTTTAGGACATTAGCCCTAATTTTGGGGGACTGTTTAAGCTCCCCTTAGGACTATTTACAATCAATTTTGATTGAAAGAAAATATCATAGCAGTTGACTTCTCCTTTCTCTTTTTCAAAACCTGCAACCCCAATTGGTTTGTGTTGTGTAGATTTCTTATTCATTTGTGAGAGTTTGAACAAGTAAGCTCCCTATAGTAGCCTTCTCTCCTCCTTACCTGAGAGGTGAATCCCTAGCAAGGTTATATAAACTTATGAAATGTAATACTCAAATAAATCCCTCTATGTACAAGGTAAAGGATTCTATGAAATAAATAAAAGAAAATATGTTTCGTAAATGCATATGGTACACTTGATATAATGCAAGGAAAATTAAGGTAGAAATATTGTTGGATTAATTAAGGTATATAATTAGTTTTTAAGCAGTAGAAATTAACTTGATTAATTGAAAAAGGAAGTGTTAAATTATTTAAAATGCAAATGGAAGAGAGAGAAGAGCAGATTAAGTTGAAGACTCGGCCATATGGGAGAGGTCGAGCACTGTGCATGGAAATTTCGGATTTCCAATGGGGAAGGTTGAGTATTGCACAACCTGTACATGAAAATTTTGGATTTTCTTGTGGGAGAGGTCGAGCTAAATTTGGGGTTTTCAAAATCATGGTCGTGCTCGACTGCTCACACATAGTTTTCAAAAAATGATGTTTTTCAACAATGATTGTTTTAGTGCTTTAAGTGACCTAACTTTCATTTTTTAGTACCATTGGCTGCACTACCACTATTTAGTAACTAAGCCACTCTTCCCACTAAGGGAATTAATTATGGTCCCTACTCTTGAGTGGTTGCACCATTTGGTGAATTAAAAATAGAAAATGAAGGCTATAAATAGAGGATGTGATTGTTTTACCGAGAAGAAAGAAAGAGAAAGGGAGGGGGAGAGTATTTTGTTGAATGAATTCTGTGAAGTTGAGAGTGAGTGATTAGTGGAGAAAAGGGGGTTGGTCTTCAAGAGGTGTACTGCAAAAATTCTACAGGGAGATACTACGAAAAGGTAAGAAATAAGATGTGTGGCCAATGGAGGCCTACATCACAGGTTTTGGTTGTTTTCCTTGTGAATTGCTGTGAAATATTTTCCCTTGCAGTAGTACTCTGCAACCGATCAAAGGATTTAAGCTTTGGTTATTTATTGTCAATTATACTTGATGGAGAAATAGGAAAATGATCTATGAATTTTGATGACTGTGAAGTGCTGGATAATGAAAAATATATAAAACTCTCTGTTAAATATATTCACTCAATATTTCTCTGTTGATGATAAATGTTTGAGTTTTATAAATTGGTCACTATTAATAATTACACATAAATGTTAATAGTCATTTTCTAATATATTTGATATCGGCCTTGGTTTCTATAATTCCTTGATAAAATGATAGATAATATAAATGAGTTCCTTTTACTTGATCGCGGAGGGTTATATCACTGATGTAATAATGGTATGTTTCCTTTTCTGTATATTATTACTATGGTCTGAATATTAGAAGACATACATGCATCATGATTAGGACTTATGAAAATGTTGACACATGCACGACATGTTTAATAAAATGAACGAATAAACGTAAATAGGCGTGTGGGGGTTTAGGAGAGTGGGTGACGGTCCTTGGTGGTGACACCCCTGATAGATGCAACTCCTCCCAAGTAGGGATGGAGTGACAGTCAAGCCATATGGACCAGATGATGTATCCTTTCTTCTATACTAGAAATCCCTAAAGCTTGGACTGAGGAGATTGGTGACGGTTATAGGTGGTGACACCCCTAATGGATGCAACTTCTCCTAGGTAGGGATGGAGTGATGGCTAAGCCACATGGACCAGATGATGCATCATTTCTCTGATGTAACAAAATGTTAACGTAAATATAGAAAAGATAGGTAAGATAGTTTCTTCTCTGAGATAGATTGCATAAGGACACATTGAGCATTGAGCATTGCATTTCATTTTATTTCTTGATGAGTGTTAGGCTCATTGTTTTATCATGTGATGTAGGCGACTTTCATGATATCAGTAATATACCAGTGGAGGAGGAGGCATTGCATGATTAGCACTTGGATTATCAGTCGGGTTTGACTTGAGGGTTTTGGCTCATGGAAAAATAATATTTGTTCTTTTTAGAACAATTAGGGATGGTTTTCGAATTCTGATAAATGTTTTGTAAAATAATGGACTTTGTTTAAAGTGTTAAAACTATGTTTTGAAATTGTTATTAGTTTCTACTTTAATTACTCTGATCTCTTTTCCTCTCACATGTTTTAAAAAAATTATGGCTAAGAGAAAGATAAGGTCTTAAAATGCTTTAAAAGCTTTGTCAGAGCAAGGACATGCCTGACGGTAGCAATGAGTAAAGACTGTGGTTGAAGAAAAATTCTCATGGACGAGGTTGCAGCATCGTTAGAGCGAGATTGACCCATAGGTGGCTCATGAGACTTATTTTGGTATAAAAGATCTAAATTTAATGGATATTTTGTGAACCATGGATAGATTTTATTTGATTTAAAGAAAGGAATGAGATGTTTTAAAGCTAATTTAATTGGTTTTTCAAAAGTATATTTTAATACATTTTAAAAGATTTCAACTTGGATTTTGTGAAAGATCTCAAGAAAGAACGTGTGTGTGTGTATATATATTACTCAAATTATTAGTGAATGCCTCGGGGCATTAGATGAATGCAATGCTGATTGATGATAGTGAGACTACATTTTATGGAGTACGACTATGTTGAGTGTTTGTGTTGTTTGGTGAATTCAACCAGTAGATAGTGTGTTTTGGTATAAAATGTTTTAAAACTATGTGTTGTTTGACTTACTATTTCATTATGAAGTTTTATTACATATGTTTTCTACTTACAAAAGCTTTCATGAAGCAACATTTTGTGGGATTGGTTTTAAGTATGTATGTTTAAATTGAAGTGAACGAGTTTCAATTAATGATAAGATGTTAAATAAATGAATAGATCTTTGGTTGGGCTGTGTGGCTTGGGCCTACCTAGGTCGTGAGCTTGCCCTTTTGGGGCTGTAGTTTGGGCCTTGTGTGGGAAGTAGACCAAGCATTGTTTAGGCTGTGGTCTGAACTCTTTTCGGTCGTGGTCTAAGACCTAATTTCGAGCCTGATTTGCAAAAAAAAAGGTTGTGAATTTAATTTACCAAATTTTACCCAAAAATTTTGACGATTTTATTTTTGGTTAGGTACCAAAAATTTTATTTCAAAATCGTAAACTCTTGGATTTGGGATTTTAGATAATTGTACTTTGGCGGTGGCAGCTCTTGATGCACCACAGAAGCATAATCCAAAAATAAATAAGAATGAAGTTGAAACTTGATGCAATTGGACAAAATTAGGAGAAACTGTAATACCCTGACTTTTTAAGTGGTTTGACTATCGGGGTATTACCAAGAACACATTCGTTAAATTATATATTATGGAAATAACTGTAATCTTACAGAATAACAATATATTAAATTATAAAATATTAGATTAATATAAAGAATTAAATGAATTGTTTTTATATATATATATATATATATATATATAAAAATAAAAATAAAAATAAAATGAAAAGAAGAAATGGCAGAAGTCATTTCTTCTCTAGAAGGAAATCGACGAGAGGGAGAGGGAGAGCCGACAACGGCGAGAGACAAGAGGCGGATGAGCGAACGGCGGGGCTTCGCTCGCGGTGAGGGTTTGACAGACGGGTGGCGCGGTGCGTGTGGTGAGCAGCTGCGTGCCGCGAGGTGTCGAGCTAGGGCTCGGAATCGGGATTTCTACGGTACGTTTGGTCGATTCCTTCCTTCTTCTTGGCATTCTGGTGATCGTGTGTTGCAGGGAGCTATCGGCAACGACGTTCCATGTTCTGCAGGGAGGATTCTCGCAATGGACAGGGGCAATTCTGGGTCGGGTTGCGCTCGGGGTGCTCCGACTCGAGTATGTCCGAACTCGATTTGACCCGATTCGGGTTGAGCCATTTTCTGCTTTGATGTGAATTTTCCACGTTGGCCCCCTTCCAGCTGTGTTCTGCCGACACTAACGATGGGGAGCAGGTTGGTTGAGGAAATTAAGAGGGAGACATCCCTCATCAAGATGGCTGCAGAAGAAATTAAAGAGGCTGTCGAGAGGAAGAGGCATAAATGGACTCATGGGAATGACTGAGAGTAGAATGGTGAACTGAGGAAGCCGAACGTTGGAGCTGCTCTGGATGCCCTGTTTTCTGGTGATAGCCGAGAGGGGATGGTGAAACTCTATTATTTTGGTTGTTGTTTGTGACGTGTGATTTTTGTTTTGGACATAACCTGTGTTGTTGGATGATAAGCATATGGATTTTAGTAATTTACTAATGAATTGGATTGATGAAAGCGTTAAACTGTTAGATTTGGGTCAATACTCTTTGATGGTTGGATGAATATGTTGGATCTTCATTTTGGAAGTTAATTGTTCTATTGATAATTGTTCAGCTACTGTCGTTATTTCCTTGTGAAGCCTATGACTCTGGGTTGAGAATGGTTAAGCTAAGTGTTTAAAACCCTTATTATTGTGCTACTTCTTGAACTTGTGAAAGGTTTTGTGTTAATTGGAAAAGTTACATTCTGTTAGTAAGGAAGAAAGATGAGTAAATGTAGTTCTCTAATATGCTGATGGTTATCATGTTGGATGATCTGATTAGATATGAATATGATAAGCTGTTAGTTATTGTCTGGACCTATTTCTTTGTGAGTGTGGATCTTTTGGATGCTGGTTATGGTGGTTTAATATAGAGTTTATTTGATAATGCTCTGCTGGTATTTCAAAAGCCTAACTATTTTAATGAAGAATATGTTGGTTTAATTTAGTAAAAGCATGAATTAATTGGAGAAATAGGAAGTGTAAATTAATGTTGGATTAATTCATGCATGTTGGTTTTGGTTTCGGTTCACTAATTGGAATAAAGATATCATGGGAATTGGGTAAAATCGTTTATGACTCGATTCAGATATTGTTATTGGGCTTTGGTTTACGAGCCAATAATTTATGGATAGAATCTTGTTGATTTTCGCTATACGTTAAGCTTAGTTTCTAGACTTTATTAATTGATTAAGCCCAGTTATAATTAACAAAATGGTTTTTTTAGGAAACTCTAGTAAGCGACGTATAAGAATTAAAGATAGAAAAAGAGGACGAATGATTAATTGATTTGATTAATAATTAAAAGTTATTAAATTGTGAAGGTACAAAGAAGAAGAGAAGAAGAATAACGGCTAAACGTTAATGCACGTTAAATCTTCGAGGTAAGGAATGGGTTGTCTTGGCCAGAGGACGCCCTACACCCAAGTAAAGTGTGTGTGAGTTAGAGTTAGTGTTCTTAAAATGGATGTTGATAGTTGTTCTGCAGAAATTGTTGTGAATCTGTGATATCTTCCTTTTGGTGCTCAGCTTTGTTGTTTTATGTTACATTATGTGATGAAAATGCCTAACGAATGTTATATTATGTGATGAAAATGCCTAAGTAAACGAAGAAATGATGGTACGAAAGTGGAACGAGCAAATGATAAGTTATTATGTAAGGTGTGAAAGTAGCTGAAAGAGTTACATTATTTGATGAAAATGCCTAAGTGAACAAAGAAATGAAAGTGAGCTAAAAGAGTATTTGAATATTTACTTGCTATGTGGCTATAATCTTAATTTCTTATGCATGCAGATAACTTACTGTCGTTGCTTGTTTTCATTAGAGAATGATTGTGAAATTAAGTGTAGCAAGGGATTTCATGTAATCAATCAATTAGCATGTCCACTTACTTAAACATGTATAACTATCATGATAATTAACAATATCAACACTTGAGCATGTGAACCGACTAAGCATGTAAATGGGCTAATCATGAAATCGGTTAAAAATCTATTAGCCTAATAATTGGTAATCTTCCTGAAATTATTTCATTTGTTGTAGGTTGTCCATCAAAAGAGCATGTTGAATAGTAATGTAGATGCTATTAGTTGACGAATGAGTCTTGACGTAGTTGTGGAAAGATAGAGAATGATGAACTGAAAATAAGAATGTGTGATGAGCATGAATGAGATGTGTACAATGAAGTGAATGGTTAATTGAACGAACAAAGGAAAAAGGTTTAGTTAACTAAACAAACGAAAGAAAAACGTTTAGTTAACTAAACAAACGAAGGAAAAATGTTTAATGAGTTAAGATGCATGAACATTGTAAGTTGTTTGAGATTTCCATTGTTTTCTTTAAATAAGGACTGCAAATTAGTTAATGAATAATAAACTTGACTCGTAAATTTTATTTCTTCGTTCTGGATAAGAATCTTCTAGTTTTAGTTTATATGGATTCACTTAGCTTGTTTATTATTGAATTCAATAGAACGGTCAATATATTTTATTGCCTTATTGTATTCGCTCGCTGTTACAATTCGATAGCATAATTGTTCTTTATATCTAATGCTTTCAATTGCGCAATTTCAATTATAGTATGTTTACTTCAATGTGCATTTCAGTTTCTGTTAATATACATTATAATGTATATGTTTCATGATAATAGAAACCAAGTAGAGGGTAACCTTCGGGATGGTACCCACATGCATGAGTGAGGATAATGAAATAACCCTAAAGGCAGGTATATGCCGGAAAACGAAAGAACCCTAAAGGCGGGTATATGCCGGAAAACGAAAGGACCCTTAAAGCAGGTATATGCCAGAAAAAGAAAGAACCCTAAAGGCAGGTACATGCCTGAAATAGGGAGTTGAGGTAGATGGGTAGTCCGGATCTAGCCTAGCTGCTAGGATACACCCTTATCAAGTCGGGAAAGGGACTAGTATGCACATAGGAGGTTAAAATCCGTACAGCTATCTCAAAGGACAACCCTCAATCTCCAGCTCGATGTACAAGTTAAGAACGAACGAAGAAAACAAAAGTAATGAAAGAGTTGGTTTGGGTGGCCCCATTCCAAGAAAAACTAAAGAGAGAAATGCATAAATTGTTTTCCCCCATCTCCTTACTGGGCGTAAGCTCACGTCCTTACTTGTGGTGTAAGTACAATGATGAACAAATAGTAAACGAATAAGAAGAAGATGAGAAACGCATAATGAGGCAGAGATGGATGATTTCGCACTCACAGGATTCGGGCTGGCAAGGCAAAGACAAAGGAAAGTAAACGGTTATGAATCAACGAAGTTAAAGGGAAGTAAACGGTTAAGAATCAACAAATTTATTTGTCAAGTTTTATTTGATAGACGTAATGTTTGAATGACTTCGTATTTCTTTTGAAAGATTTTTACGCTTCTGCTATGATTTACAAAGGGTTATTTTATAACATTTCCGCAAGACTTTAAACAGATGATTTTCATTATTTACGCTTTCGGATTTAAAGTTGGTTTTAACGACGAGTTTTAAGAAAAGGTTAGTAGCGATTCGAATTTACGCACTCTGATTTAGTCGAAAAGAAAAATTCAAATTTTTACGCCATTTTAACGATTTATGAAAATCTGGGTTGTTACAGAAACTTAGTAAGGGTGGTCGTTCGCTTGAAGAGCGGTCATTCACAAAAAATTAGAGATTCAATATTATGTTGTTTTTTTGGCTGAAAGTGGTAGTTTAAAATAGGGTTGCATTCATTTGCCTTCTTGGATAGTTACTATAATCTCTGCAATGCAATTTAAGAAAGTTCAAACTTTAGAAACCTATAACTCCATCGATTTAGAAGCTTTCTTTATGAAATTTTGATAGACAATCCCTCAATAAATGAAGAATAACTCCTCAAAAAATAAAGATAAGAAATGCCACAAATTTGGAAATATGCACGAATGAGTGAGATAGGCCGAAAATAGCAAGAAGTCACAACTTGCACCTTCGTAAGGATGTCTCCACCTATCCAACTCTTCTTCAAAGTTGGACACCACTTCACATACTCTTCCACCAATTAGTAGGAGCATGAATGTCAATAAGAGAGACTACTCAACTTACAAAGTAACCTCAATTTGTGATATTATACAAGACTTTGGGTATAACACACCAAAGTTTGAAAAAGGAATCACTCCAATTTTAAAACAATACAAATGTTTTTTCTATTCAAATTTAACTTGTTAAATATTTGCATAAGGTGGCTTTAAATAGCCACTTACAAACTATAGAATAGTAAATAACTCAATAAGAATAATATTACTATATCGGCTACCATGCACATTTGGCCGATTCTTTACTTAATAGTTATTAGGTTTTTAAGCAACTTCACTAAAAGTAAATTACATAATTAATTCTTGCTTTCTTATTCTCCAAGTCGTGATGGTTTTTGGCAGTCTTCATGCTCGGCCCTTTGGGAAGGTTCCTATAACTTAACATGTGTTGACTTTCTTGCTCTTTAACCTTGGCCACTTTGGATGGTTTCCATAACAATCATGCATTGGCTTTTCTTGATCCCCACAAAATGGTGACTCCTCCACTTGGTCCACTATTGAGTAACCTTCCAAATAAGAAGTAAGTAAGTGCTGATGAGTGTTTGGGCTCAAGCTTTTGCGATTGGACCTTGTAGTCCACCATGGGGCTTTAAACAATATTTACTCTATGTTGAGGGGGCTTTTGACATAACAAATAAACTCCAATTTTAACAAATAAACTCATTATAGAAAGCTTAAGAAGTTAACTACAATCTTTATGAAGCACATGTTGTGGTATAACATCATTCCAAATGCCAAAATCATCAAATACTTGTCAAAGGTCAGAAAGTAGGCGGATTTGTGAAGTCCACCAAATCTTCTACATTTGTTCTTGAACTTCCACTTATACTTGATCTTAAATAACTCCATGATATTTTTGGATGCTTGATGAATGTCTTCCATACTCTTTCTTCTTGGAAGACCAAAAAAATAATCACTCATATTATGGTTAGTGAATCTCCTTGCTTGATTGTTGATAGACTGGATCCGTAGTCCATCATCCCCTAGTGGTTGAAAAGGATTCGACCTCTAATCAATTCTTTTTCCTCCATAGTCTTCTTCACCACAATAAGAAGGTTCATCATGGACCAAAAAACTTGCAAAGACTTCTAATTCTTGATGAGTGCAATAAGAAAACAAGTCTTGTTTGATGAAGTAGGTCAACACTCCAGAATTTCTTGAAAATTCATTCTCATGCAATTTGCAATGGCTTTCTTCATACAACTTCTTCTTACGCTTAAACAACAACTTGGATACTAGATTCTTATTCTTTACCATAAATTTATAAGTAGTTTAGACCACCCTTTTCAATTGAACAATAACTCCTTTAGATATATCCTTGGGAACACCTGTGTGGCCAAAGAACAATTTCTTCATAGGTTTTTAAGTTGTCTTTTCTCCAACATTGTTTGCTAGAAGCCCAACATGCACTACCCTTATTAGTAATGCTCGAAGTCCATGAGTTGGTATACAAAGTTTGCCATCTTTAGACGCATAATCTTTGAATCAGTGCATTGACCACTAATTTCGTCCTTCCTTTCTTGTACTTGATCATATAGGGGAAACATTCAAGCAACTCATTTTTTGACAATGATGCAAAACTAAGCAAGTAATATTTGAAGCCACAAAACAAACGACTATCAAAATATCATTATCCTTATTGTCATAAGAGTTTTTCCCAAGAACCAAATCAATATCAATACTATGAAATATCAAAATCCTCCTTAAGATGTAATATGCAATTCTAGCCCTAAAATAGCAAGTAAGTCCATCACCAAGATTCAAGAAGATCAATAACAATCATTTTTTACTACCATTATGCATGCTAACAATGCCATCCAAAATTGAATTTCTATCATAATTAAAGAGAACAACTTTATCGTAATGGTTGTCATACCAAGTTGATAGTATCTCAATACCAATAACATAAGAATCTTTAATCCATCCAATTTTAAGAATCAAAACAATCAATTTATCTAATGGCACATACCTCTTTGACATAAGCATGTTATTCTCCCTCTGATTTCCTTTTAATGCATCATAATCCTTGGAATAACCATCATGCATAGGCCTCCTATCATATAGCTTGGTGCCTTCTTGGTCATCCAACAAACTCAAATTTTCTATAAGATTCATGGAGAACATATTGGTGTAACTTCTTTCATTCTTGATTAAAGGACATACCCTTTTCTTGATTAGACATCGCTATGGAAATTTTGGTCATTATCAATGTACCACCATAATTTGTAGGGAATGTCATGCATTAGTACCTCCAAGCAAATCTCTTTAACCATAATCATAAAAACCATGTTAACACAAATTCCATCATCAATGAATAAAGAGCAAACCTTGTTGATGAACTACGGGTCCATTCCATCATTAATCAAGTTTCCAAGATTAGCATGAAGAGATTCAAGGTCAAACATAGGTGGAAGTACAAGAACAATTGTGAAATATTTGATGGACTTTACAAAACTGTCTTCTTTCTAACCTTCAACCAGTGTGTGACTATTTTGCATTTGAAATGACCTCATTTCTATAATGACCAGGTTTTTCATAACCCTTATTAAAATTCATTAAAATTTAAAACTTTTATCAAGCCGCTAAAACCTTTATGAAAACCCTTTTTAAGATAATATCAGAGTGCAAAACTGAATAGTCAAAACCTTTTTCGTTAAAACATAGCGGAAGCGAAATCAATAAGAAATACTAAATCGAGGATTACACATTAATTACAAACCAACCTTTCATTTACGAGTCATTTTATCTTAGCCTGGCCAACCACGAGTCTCGCGCGTGCAAATCTTTCATCCCTGCTTTTGATCTGTGCATTGTCTTTGCATACAAGTACCTACACCTACACCACAAGTAAACTGTAAGCCCAAAGGCTTAGTAAGGAAAAGGGTTTAATGTAACATGATATGTCTCTCTTTAGTCCTTTTGGAATGAGGGCCACTCAAACCAATCCTTTCATTACGTCATTCGTTCGTTCTTTACTTTACATTAGTTCATTCGTTCGTTACTCGTACATCGAGCAAGAGACTGAAGGACCCATATGGAATGGTATAGTGTGATCGGCTTCTAACCTCCTGTGTGCAAACTAGTCCCTTTCCCGATAAGGTAGGGGTGTATCCTAGCTACCAGGCTAGATCCGCACTACTCATTTGTTCCCCAACTCCCCATTTTCTTCATTTTCTTAATATTTTTCCTCACATAATACATGTGGTGGCACTCCCTACTTGATTTCTATTAGCATGATGCATGATGCATGATGACACATTCTCCATATAACATGATGCATGATGCAGTATAACGTAACATTAACAGATATTGAATTGCGAATATAAAAAAAAGTAATTGAATAGTTGGAATTGAAAGCGCATAGAAATGAAAGCAACCCATGATTGAGTAACACATTGAAGGAAGGTAAGCAATAATTGAAGATGACAATGATTAAAGTGAAGAACATGATAGAGCATTTATAGTAATAATAAGGGCATGCATGAACATATAGATCACAACAATAAACGAAACAGAAAACGTAATATACCATTTACATGCTAGTTATCCTAGTTAATTTCCTAGTCTATTTTACATGCTCCAGAGATATTACATTTATTAATCTAGTTAGTTATCCTAGTTACTTAACATACTCAAGAAAGATTTCCATTATTAGTCTAGTTAGTTATCCTAGATAATTTACATGCTCAAGGAAGATACGATTACAATTCTAATTAGTTATCCTAATTAATTTATATGCCATGGAAGATTACCATTATCAGTTATCCTAGTTAATTAACACACTCAGATTCAGAAGGTAAGATAAAAACATGTGTTCGGAGAACAGAGTAAAGCGGAATGAAAACTATCACTACAGAAAGTAAGATAAACATATATTCTCTGGTATTCTCTGATAAAGTAAAGAGTCAATTGTAGAAGTTACAGTAAATGAAATTGCAGTAAAAGGGTAACATACGAATTATCAACAAAGATTAACAACTAGTACTTAACAAAGTTATTTAACAACTAGCATGCTTAAGAAAGATAATTAACATGCCCAAAGAAGTGATTAACAATTGTAACTTAAACATACTCAACTTAGTTATTTAACGACTAGTTAATTAATTTAACCTAGTTAATTAAACATGCTCAAGTCTAATTAATTACCCTAGTTAAGTTAATTAACATGCTCAAGTAATAGTTACAATTTGGATTGTAATTGATTATAGTTAATTAGTCAATTAAACATGGCATGAATTAGTTAATTAACATGCTAGTTAGTTAATTAAGCATACTCGAATGAGTTATCGTTAATGAGTTAATTAAACATACTCGAATTAATTACAATTTACATGCTCAAGAACTAATTACAATCATTACCCTAGATAATTAAACATGCTTTTACTATAGTTAATTAACATGCTATTTTAGTTAATTAATTAAACATGCTCAATTGAATATACATAAGTGAATTACGATTGTGAGTCTAATTAATTACTCTAGTTAATCAACATGCTCAACTAGTTGATTACTCTAATTAATTAACATGCTCAACTGGTTGATTACTCTAATTAATTAACATGCTCAAATCTAATTAATTACTCTAGTTAATTAACATGCTAATTAATTAGTCATGCTTATTAAACATGCTCAGATTAACATGCTAATATTGGTTACTTATCAACTAGTATGCTTAAGGGTCAAGAATAATTAACATGCTCATGGAAGATTGTAACTAGCTAGTTAACACACATCAATTAATTAGGTCACATACTTAGATTAACTAATTAGTTCACATGCATAATTAGTTAATAAACTATGATAAATTGATTAGTATGCTCAGAGAAAGATTACAAGTTAAACAAGTTCAAGATGGTTCTACATACTCGGCTAAGGGTTAGTTAATGTCTACATATCAAACAATGATAACAACATAACAGTATGTGCATCGTGAATAAGGGAAGTTGACGGTTTATTTAATAATTATGATAGTCATAGAGATATTTGACTAAAGACTTAGGAGCAGAAAAGATTTAACTAAACAGCGAGTAAAATAGATAGCCTGTAGACAATAATAAACAGAGTCATTCTCGATGAGCTCTCAACTCATTCATACTTTCAGGCTTAACTCATCTATCTAAGAAGTAATATTCATTCACGTAAGGAAATTACAGGACATTCACAACAAGTAAGGTAAAGACTTTAGCAAAGGAAATTATAGGAAACTAAACACCAAAAACTCATGCACTCTACTTGTGGGTAGGGCCTCCACTGGCCAAGACACGCCCATTTCCTTACCTCAAGACTTTATTCGTGTATTGCACTTAATCGCTATCCTTCTTTTTCCTCTTCCAATACCTTCATTATTAATAATCACCAAAATTAATAATCACTCATTAATATTCTCCACTAGCTGTCTAACACAACAACAAAAATCAAAACCAGATAGCAGTACACAACACTCATTATTCTTCTCCTAAACACAGTCCATAGCTCTCTAGCTCTCCCTATTTCTTAACTTAGCATTTTAAATAATTGATAGAGAAATAATCCACTTTCCAGCACATAAATCAAACCAACAGTAACCGTAGCCAACCACAAGTAGACTTCAACAGTGGATAAATCCAAACCAACAAAAGACAATCACTATTATATTTCCAACAACAGACAATAGAGAGCAATATCAAGTTATCGTCCAAATAAAACCCAAGAGGCAGAAACCAACATGTCCAACAGTGCGTAACATAAATTTTCTGTTATTCTCTATGGTATATCCTTCACAAAATCCATAAAGACAAAGGAGGAACTCCCTTACCTGAAGACACCCGAGAGGCCACACCTGAGAGCACTTCTCCTTCATAGTTCTCAGCCAACCTCTAGAGAGCACCACATCCAGAGCTTCTTCCCACACTTTGTCTCTCTCTCAGACTTTCATCTCATTTTCGCCTGAAGCACACGACCCTCAGCTCTAGGGAGCTTCTCCCTTCCTTCAGCTCTCAGCTCAATCTCACTAGAGAGCTTTGTCCTATCTGCCTCCATCTCTCGAATGCCTATCACCAGCCTCACATATTCTTCGACGATATTCCTTACTCCATTCAGCTTTTCATTGGTTGTCCACCACGTGGGGTGCGATTCCAGGTTGGAAGGGCTGTGGCGTTGTCTTCATAGCAGACAACGATTCGTCTGAACCGGCCAGACCAGGTTCCAGATGCAGCCGGGTCGAAGCACCCAATTTGATAGAGTCCAAGAAGACTCTAGGCAATACAATCACAATCGGTTCTTGGCTAGATGAACAATCTGGTCTACAATTTTAAAACAGGTGTAACTTCAATGGCACACGGAGTTAAGGGCTAAAACTTACAGGGTCTTTGAACAACAACTCAAAGAGGGTGGTGTCCAAAATTTAGCTTCAAACTCGTTTCTAACTCAGAGTTACGTTACTATAGTTACCACCCTCGGATTAGGGTTTTACGGGACAGATTCTGGCGGTCAAGAATAGCACAACAAGATCTCCACTTGCATGCACTTAAATAGTCCCAATTTTGGAAGGTTAATGCTTAACAATCCCAGCAATATCTCTATCAATTATTAGCCTCAAATATCATGCATACGCAGAGCTATGCATGATAAAAATCGGAGTCAGATCTGAAGCTTACCAAAAACAGATTCACGGTGACAAATACTTTCCTTTTAAATCAACGATTATCAATCCCAAATCACAATAAAATCTCCACCAAATCCACACCAGTAAAGAAAACAATCAAGAACTTCAAGAAACCAGAATCACTTCTCAAGAGGATGGACGAAATAGAGATGACAAACAGATGAAGTCCGCTGACCCTCCAACTCCAAGGGGGTGACTAGTTTGGCCACTTCAAGAATAGCTCTCTCCACCGAGTTTTGCTAGTTCTTCTACCTCCACACTACAAGCACCACAACAACGAGGAAGAGGGCTGGAAGAGGCAGCGAAGATCGGTTTACTTGAGACCTAGCAAGAACATGCAAACCAATTTGATAGAATGAAGGAAATCTGAGAAAGGAGCTCTGCGGGTCTTCACGCAAAATGCCAAGAAAATCTTCTTTGGGGTTTTTCCAATTGAGGGTTGATTAGGTTCATTAGAGAGGATAAAATACCTCTCTAATGGAAAATTACAATTTACAAAAGTACCCTAAACAACAAATGACAAAAATGACCTCAAAATTAAAACACACAAAATAATTCCATGGTTGGATTTTTGCCTCTGTAAATGGGTCATTTGACATAGCCAATGAACCCCAAATGTAACGCCAAATACCACTTTGGAAAGCTTTGGATGTCTGCTACAAATTGTACGAAGGAAAAAATTTGAATGAAGTCTTCCCGATTGCAAAAAATGCCCTTGAACGCCCGGAGGTCAGATTCTAGGCGGAAAGGAAAGCCCACCATTTCTTCTATGTTTTGCATGACATCCACTAGACCAAATGCACCGACTCCTCTTTGTGAAATTGATCAAAACTCTCTTACAAGTTAGATAAAGAAGAGACACCTACAAAATAAATAAAAAGGTTAGAAAACAAATGAGCCCTTAGCTCATGAGTGAGTGATCGGTCCTTGGGGCACATCACAATTGCAGCCTAACCCGATATGATCCGACGCCAGAAATCACCGCACACCGGAGCACAAAGGAGGAGAAAACCCAGCCAAACATACCTCGAATCATCGCCAGAAACCATGACAGCAGGAGCTCCAATTCTGAGCCCTAGTCATGACTCGCCACTCCATTTAACCCGCAGTCATTTGCTTGGGTATCGCGCACGCCGGAGCCTGCCTCGTCGCAGCGCAGAAACCCGCCAGCGAGCTCTCGTGATCGTCTTCTCCTTCTTTCCCTCATTCTCGCTCTCCCTCTCTCCTCTCAGGTCTTCATCGCAGGAATGGCTAAGGGCCAAATCCCCTTTCTTTTCTTTTTTCCTTGAACTGGACCTAATGGCAACACACTAAACCGGTTCACCTGCTGAACTGGTTTAGCACTTCCTCTCACCCCTCATTTTAATTCTTCAATTAATATTTATTTTATTTATGTCATCCCCATCATATTAATTCCTCACTTAAGTTCTTTTATATAAATTTTTCATTTTAAATTCTAACCCCATTTAATCATTCACTAATTATTCCCTAAATTTCTAATTCTAAACAAATCCAATTAATTCAATTATTTAATCATTCCCCTATTATTTAATTCTCATTAATTCATTAAAATCTTTCGAATACGTCTTTGGTAATACCCCGATAATTATCCAATAAATCTGATCTCCCCAATTACTTTCCAATTATTCCTATTAAATTCTAATATAAAAAGTAAGGGTATTACAATTTCAAAATGAGTGTTTCATAAAAATTGTAGCTGACTTCTTAAGCTTTCTAGAATGTGTTATATCGTTGAAGTTGGAGTTTTTTTGCTTTGGTAAAAGCTCACAGAACCAAGAGCACAGATTAAGGAAAGTCCAAGTGTCCGAGCTTGGAGACCAAGGAAATCTATCCATGGAAACCATCCAAGTGTTCGAGCACAAACATGGATTAGCTAGCAAATACATTTTGACTTGGAGAAGAAGAAAGGAAAATATTAATTAAATATTATTTTAGTTAATTAACCTAGTTTCTATTGAGTAGAAAACCAGACAACTTATTCTATTAGCCGATTAGGGTTATTATTGCTTAATTAATTTACTATTATTTTATAGTTTGTAATTGTCTATTTAAAGCCAACTTATGTACATATTTAAGGGATTTGAATTGATAATAGAAAAAGCTTTGGCTTATTTTTTAAATTGAAGTGATTCCTTTTTCAAACACTTTGGTAAGTTATATCTAAAGTATCATTGTGTGAGTAATATCACAAGATTGGGCTCATTTATAAGTTGGGTGAGTTCTGTTATTGGCATCCGCATTCTTACTCTTGGAGGAAGAGGGTCTGAAGTGGTGTCCAACTTTTCAAAGGCGTTTCATTAACAAATCATCCATACAGGAATGTACATCTCAATTATTTCTATTTTTGGCAACATAATTTCTATCAAGTATATTTCCTAATCCGTGAATGATATTTACATAATTCTTGAAGAATTATTTTTGTATTTCATCTAAGTTGGCATTGTCCGAATTTTAACTCAAAAGTTTCTAAAACGAAGGAGTTACAAGCTTCCAAAGTTGGACTTTCCAAAAGTGAGTGGCGGCCAAAATAAGGAAACTAAAGAATCGGTCGATTAGCTTGACCAATCCATTAACCGCTCTATGGACCGCGTTTCAAGAGTTAACTCTGTCCTATTTTTTAGTCAACTATACTCGACCGCTCTGTCGACCGCCGTGCCTGAAGACAGCCACCTTTGGTTGATCAACATATTTCACTTCTTCAACATATTTTATAGATTATTTCTTTGCCCTTCCACTAGTGCATCACTTGTTCTTGTTGGAGCATTGGATATGAAAAAGTTTTTTTTCCTTTATACAATCCACTTCTTGATTTTGAAGAGTTAGAGCACTTTGAAGCTTTATGTTGAAGGGTTCCCTTTGAATATAATACAACTCCTCTTGTAGTGTTGTTGTCAATAAGTTAACTTTGCCCTCTATATGTTCATCTTTGGGTTCTTGATCTTTAAGACAATCTTCCTGATCTAATTGAAACTCCAAAGATAGTAATGGCCTTTCTTGAGGTAATATGACATCTTCTTCAATTTGCTCCTTTGGCCCAAGAGTTTCTTTTAATACCTTACCATGGCCTTGTGCATTCAACGGTGGGGGTCCATGCTAATCTTGATTCAAGTTGTTGAAGTATCCTTTCAAATGAGGCTTGTATGTTAAGGAGTTGAGCTTATCGACCATTGGGAAATCTCTCATACCTTGTGATTGGTGGTGGTGGTGAAATCTCTCAAGATCTTGTCCCCACGTTTTGATGTCTTCTTCTCTATTTTCTTTTCTGTTGGTAATCAATTTGTTCCACTATTTTGAAACTCTTCCTCTAAGTTTTGAAGAAATAAGTTTTACCATGGTCTTCTTCAAAAATAAGAGCTTTGAAAAAAAATTTTGACTTCATCTTCCCAATCTAAATAATCTTTGGCATATTCCGAACCGCTAAAAGTAGGAATAGATGATTGTAAATCCTCATCGTTTGAAATATAATTCATTGATTAACTTCGGCCCCTTGTCATTATGTTGAAAGAAAATTCACAAACTTTGTAAGAAAAATATTCAATAATTTCAACTCTAATACCAAATGATACACCACAGAAGCGAAATCCAAAAATAAATAAGAATGAACTAGAAACTTGATGCAAACAGACAATTTTAGGAGAAACTTTGCAAGGGTGGTCATTCGGTTGAAGAGAGGTCGTTCAAAAACATCATAGATTCAATATTGTGATGTTTTTTAGCTAAAAGTAGTCACTCAACATAGGGTTCCAGTCGTTCGCCTTCTTGGACAGTTTCTATAATTTTTGGAATTCACTTTAGGAAAGTTCCGACTTTTGAAACTCATAACTCCCACAATTTAGAAGCTTTCTTTATGACATTTTGACAGCAACTCCCTCAGTAAATGAAAAATAACTCCTTAAACAATAAGGATAAAAAATACCACGGATTTGAAAATATGCATGGATGAGTGAGGTAGGCCAAAAATAGTAAGAAGTCACAACTTGCACCTTTGTATGGATGTCTCCACCTATCCAACTCTTCTTGAAAGTTGGACACCACTTCACACATTCTTCCTCTAAGGAGTAGGAGCACGAATGTCAATAAGAGAGCCTACTCAACTTACAAAGTAACCACAATTTGTGATATACACACACAAGACTTTGAATATAATACAATAAAGGTTTAAAAAGGAATCACTCCAATTTTAAAACAAAGCATTTTTTTCTTTTCAAATCCAACATGTTAGATACTTACATAATGTGGCTTTAAATAGCCTATTACAAACTATAGAATAGTAAATAACTAAATAAGAATAATATTGATAAATCGGCAACCATGCACACTTGGCCGATTCTTTACTTAATAGTTATTATGTTTTTAGGCAACTTAACTAAAAGTAAATTTCTTGCTTTCTTCTTCTTCAAGTCGTGATGGTATTTGGCTGTCTTCGTGCTTGGCCCTTTGGGAAGTTTCTATAACTTAACATGAGTTAACTTTCTTGCTCTTCAAGCTTGGGCACTTTGGATGGTTTTCATAATAATCATGCAGTGACTTTTCTTGTTCCCCACAAAATGGGGACTTCTCCACTTGGTACGCTATTGAGTAACCTTCTAAATAAGAAGATAAGTGCTAATGAGTCTTTGGGCTCAAGCTTTGTGATTGGACCTTGTAGTCCACTATTGGGCTTCAAATAATATTTGCTCTATGTTAAGAGGGCTTTTGATATAGTAAACAAACTCCACTTTTAACAAACCAACCCATTCTAGAAAGCTTATGAAGTCAGCTACAATCTTCATGAATTACACATTTTGATATAACATTGTTCCAAATGCAAAAATGATGCAAATTTAAATCCATCAAAAGATTTCAAGTCAAAGATCATGGAAATTTTTAAAATCGGTCGAAAATCATAACAAAATATCCACTTTTCTAGGATATCTAGATCCACTTATCTAAAAGATCTAGATTCACTTATCTAGGAGATCTAGATCCACTTATCTAAAGATCTAGATCCACTTATTTAGATTATCTTTTATTTAGTTTTTTAATTTATGTTTGTAAAAGGCTATATTAAGCCACCTAATTTTATGTTTTAGAGATTGGAGATTAATACAAAATAGTTTTTGCTAAACCCAAAATTGGAGTGATTCCTCTTTCAAATCCTTTGGTGAGTTACATCCAAAGAACCCTTTGGTGAGTTATATCCAAAGAACTCTTCGTGTGAGTCATATCACAAGAGCCCTATCGCAAAGGTTACTTTTTTTAAAAATGGTCCTTTTTCTTCATTCATCTTTTTCTTTCTTTAAACCCCTTCCGTGCGCATATCATTTGGTATCAGAGCTAAAACATATCATTACACAAATTTTTCTTACATTGACATGAGGAGCATCCAAAGTGGCACACAAAGAAGAGGCCACAAGTTCAGCAATGGCTGAGTCGTCAACCTCTCGCTCTGAGGCAAACATGATGGAACTCATCATCGAACTACAATGACAAGTTGTTCAATTGACCATGAACCAAAACCAACAGCAAGCCCAGCATCCTCATAACACCGTTGAAGAAAACACTGCTAGGGAAGAGATCGAAGAAATAGGCGTCATTCTGCAAAGAGGACCAATACAACGAGATGATTTAAACCTTGTCAAAGTATCGATCCCCCCATTCAATGGATCTGCTACTGGCCATGACTACATCGAATGGAGAGACAAAGTAGACCGGATATTTAGTTCTTATAACCTCCAAGACTACAAAAAGCTACAACTAGTCACGATTGAATTCACCGGTTATGCAAGTATTTGGTGGAATAACATTAACATCCAAAGACAACAAGGAGGAATAGCAATCCGATCATGGTACACGCTCAGGGCATTGATGAACAACAAGTTCATTCCTAGCAATTACATTTAAGACCTCTACTAACAATTCCAAAGACTCAAACAAGGAACCTCCACAATAGATGAAGATGTTGCCAAGTTTGAAACTTTACAAATCTAATGCAATTGGCAAGAGCCGACAGAACAAACAATTGCCCGATTCATCCAGGGTCTCCACTATGATATTAGCGACATTGTCGACTTGCAGCCCTACACCACACTGGAGCAAGTCATCAAGATAGCACAAAAGGTGGAAAAACAATTAAAAAGGAAAGAGAAGGAAAAGACTAGTCGGCCTTCACAAAGAACTACAGGCTTCTCCGAACCACCACTCAAGCTAGATGACATCAAAGGTACTACTACTCAGGCAAGCAATGATAAATCATTATCTATTGAAGCAAAGCCAAAATCAAGAGAGATCAAATGTTTCAAATGCCATGGAATCGGACACTATGCTCACCAATGTCCAAATATGAAAGTGATGGTACTAAAAGAATGCACTAATGAGGTTGAGAGTGAAGATGAAGGTGAGATGTAACATCCCGATATTTTTAAGTTGGATAATTATCGGGATATTACCAAGGACATTCTAGGACGTTAAGTTAGGAGTAATACCGCTAATGTTTCCCCCGTTGACGCGATGTAATCGAAGTGTTGGAATTAAGAGAATATTGCATCACGTACTTATACGTGTCATTAGGTGACGTGTAATTACCGGGGAAATGTTAAAGGACATGAGTTGAGTGTGGAAAGATGAAGAAAGTGGGAATTTTTGGTGTTAGGATGAGTCTCTGGATGATGCGGACGAGAAGAATGGCGTCCGCATCAAATCTGTTCAAGTCTGAACACATTCGGACAAGTCTGGATGCACGCAGACAAGAAGAGGTATCGTCCGCAATGAATCTATCCAAGTCTAGACACATTCGGACGAGTTCGGATGCACGCGGACGAGGAGAGGAGGCATCCACATCGAATCTATCTGATTTTTTGGACACATTCTGACGATATGTACAGACGATGCGGACGCTGATTGGCATCCAAAACTGGATTACGGACGAGACAGACAAGGGTTGAGGACGCCGTCTCCCGTCCGAAGACCCTTTAGCCTGCGGGATTTTTGGTCTTGTGGACGAATGCGGACATGAAGAATTCGTCTGCACCCATCCAAATCATCCCAGAAATGTGATAAAAGAGATTTAAAACAAAACAAAAACGATGCTCGGCCAATGAATCGCCACCTCTCGACACAAAATCGCACAACTAGAAAAACAAGCAGTGATTTGTCAACTGCTAACTCCCTCCTGGACGTACGGGATGTCTCCTCCAGGTAAAAACCCCTCCCCTCTTCTCCTTCTCCCATTTCCCCTTCTCCGTTCCTGCGTGAGAAGCTCAAGAGTGAGAGAGAGATGCGAGTGAAGAGTGAGAGTGAGAGAGAGACCTGAGTGAGAAAGTGAGTGGTTAGTGTTGGGCTGTGAGGTGTGTGAATGTGAGTGAGAAGTGAGCTACGTGAGGAGTGGGAGCTGGGCAGTGAGCTGGAATTTGGAGCTTTGTGGTGAGCTGCTCCCTGCCTGCGTGATTCTCTCTCGATCCAGATGGAGTTTCATAGCTCCTTTCGGTGAGCATTTCATTCTCTATTAAATTAGTTGAAGCATGTAATCGTTTGGACATGTTATTGAACGGGGATTTGTTAAGCTAATGTTGTTGTTAAAGCATGTGAAATACTCTGTTGATTTATTTAGTATTTTGTGGAGATTTATGTTAAAGAAATTTCATAGTGATGAGCCCTGTAATGGATTGATTAGTTGCTGGAAGATAATGAATGTGATGGATAAATTGGAATTGGGTTTTGTGGTGTCATTGTTAGGCTCTACCAATTGTCCTCTATTGGATTATTGTTGTGAGAGATTATGTTATTCTAATTGTTAAGGCTATGTGATTAAGGGTTGGTGATGGGTAATGATATGATGCTTCGATTGGTGAAGGTATCAGAACGGGGAAAAAGGATAGCAGCTAAGTGCTTGAGCGCAATAAAGAACTAAGGTAAGGGATTAGAGGTGTTTTGGCCATTGAGGCCCTACACCACAAGTTTGGGTGTGTGAGTTTAGTGTTATTGTTAGATAAATGCTTATTGTTAGTAGTTGAGTAGTTGTTTAGTAGAGGATAATGAGTCTTGCTGCGTTTCCTTGATGATTTCCTTGAATGTTATCTCGTTGTTTAACCTGTGAATTGTGAAGTGTGTTCTGTGAATTTCGGTTAAGCCCTATGATATTTCCTTTGTTTGTATACTCTATTTATGCAAATGTATTGTTAGTAGTATTGTTTAGTAGTAATGAGAAATGAAAAAGGAGCGATGGAAGATTTAAGCGTGAAACAAGAATTATCCACTATTTAACTGCGTTATCATTGTTTAATTTCGTTGTTGGCGTCACTTATGCACATATGCTTAACCTCTCACTTGTTGTTACTTATTTAGCATGAAATTCATTAGGGTAATCAATTAGCAAAATAATGAGCATGTTTAATTATTGATGAACTAACCAGCAAGCATGTTTAAGGCAATTTAAGTAATGATGTGAATTAAGTATGTTTAGTAATTTAGCATGTTAATTAATCAGCCCTAAGCAACCCACTAAAAGTAATTAACTAGGCATGTCAATTTATTAGTGCTTAATTAACTAATTAACTAAAGTAGAGAATAGTATGTTCGCATGTTAGTTAACAATCACTCGTTAATATGCAAACATGATAATTAACTAGGTTAATTAAATAAAATGTGATTACTACTTAGCATGTTAATTATATTTTAGTAAGCTTGTTAACAACTAGTCTAGCATGTTAAATGATTAGTTAAGTAGGCTTAATTAACTAGCTCTAATGTAAATAAATAGTTGAAGCATGTTAACTAGCCAACTAGTTGATCATGTAACTAACTAGGATAACAATACTTGTATGAGCATGAGCATGTTTGCATGTTAATCAACTCAAGCATGTTTCCGTTATTCATTGTCTAAGCTTGTTTTGTTGATTGTTGTTTAAAGCATGCCTCCTTGTTTAAATTCATATATGTGACGATTGAGTTCGTTATTCCATTATTGGCTGTTTACTCTTCATGTTCAAGGCGCTTTAATTTCTATTATTGTTTTTATGCATTTGCAATTACAATTACTTTCTTTATGCGTACTTCAATTTCGTAACCGATGCTTTACTTTTCTAAAGAGTAGAATGATAAAGAGAATGAGACGAGAATGGTTTTATTGACTAAGTGAATGAATGTTTTGTAATTGTTTTGTTATTGTCTTCTTGGTATTGCCTACGATCTCAAGTATGATTTTGTGTCTTTAGTATGTTCTTTCCCGTTAAACCAAAGCATGATTAGTTAAACCAAAGAATAAAAGTATGAAATCAACGTAGGAGCATGTTAGTAACTGATTAGAATGATCGCTTAGAAATATAAACGTAGGGAGTATGTAAATAGGCTAGGAAGTTAACTAGGCTAAAGAACTAAAGAGCTAGGATGTTAATCTTATCTCCCTTGAGAATGTAAATTGGTTAGCGTAATTAACTAGACCGAGCATGTAAACAAGATTAGATGAAAGCAAGTAACCTACTTTGCATAATAAGTTATAATAATCACCTAGAACAATAAATGTAGGACGCATGTAAAATGACTAGAAAGCATGTAAAACGATTAGGAAAGAAATTAGGACATGATAGTGTATTCTGAATTCCCCTTCTGTGCTTTGCAGTTTACAAGATTATATTATGATAGTTCTCTACTGCGTGCTTTCAATTACCGTGGTTTGTTATATGCGCTTTCCGTTCAGCTGCTTTTAAGTACAGTTACTGCTTTACTTTTATGTTATGCGCACTTCCATTTCTATGAAGGTTCTATTATTGTGAAGCATCATGCATCATGTTAGGTTAAGAATGTATGAGCATTCATTATGATAATAGAGACTAATAGGGAGTGCCACGGGGTGGTACGCACACATGCATGAGTGAGGATAAATGACAAAAATGGGTAAACATATAAAAGATAATGAAGGTTTCTGTGGAACCGTCAGCTTAGCTCGACACAGAAACTGGATAAGAAAATGATGAAAGGGAATTGGAGAGCGGATGGGTAGTGGGTATAGTCTGCAACTAGCCGAAGCCCCTCCCTTATAGGGTAGGGAGTTCTAGTTATAAGTAAAAGGTTAAACCCGAGCACTATTCCATTCCAAAGGAAATCCTTCAATTCCAGCTCGAAGTATGAGTAACGAATGAACGGCTTAAAGTAAAGTAATAAAATGGTAAATGGCTAATAAAAAGATTGGTTTGGGTGGCCCCTATTCCAAAATGGACTAAAGAGTGACATTTCATATACATTTCCCTTTTTGCTTACTAAGCCTTCAGGCTTACAGTTGCTTGTGGTGTAGATGTAGGTACTCATACGCTATGATGAACGCACGAACTAGGAGTAACGAAAGATAAAGAACAAACAATAGTAAGCAGAGATGATAGATTTGCACACGCGAGGGAAATCGTGGTTGGCAAGGCTAAGGGTAAAATGAGAAATGGTTGTAAATATGTTAAGTTTTATTAAATTGTATTAAGTTGTTTTAGTTCTATTTTAAACTATTTAAGCTTCCGCAAGATTTTAAATAGATGGTTATATTTTACTATTTACGCTTCAACACTTTGTGATTGGTTCGCTTAATGAAAGAGTCAGTAGTGATCCAGTTTTAGTATCACACTTTGATTTGTTTTAAAAAGAGAAGTTCAAATTTTACGCCTTTTAAATGATTTACGAAAAATCCGGGTCGTTACATGAGATACAAGAAACACACAAGGAGGAAGAACAAGTTGAAACAATATATGCTCATGAAGGTCCCCTCTTTATGATCATTCGAAAGGTACTCACTACTAAGGCAAGCATCAACGATGGTTAAAGAAAAAACATTTTCCATAGTCATTGCAAGGTCAAAGACAAAGTTTACTCTTTAATAATTGATGGAGGAAGTTGTGCTAATGTGGTTCTACAGATCTAGTCAACAAATTGGACATAGCAACAACCATGCATCCAACACCTTATAAAATAAGTTGGTTGCATGACAAAGCAGATACCAAGGTTAGTAAGCAAGCTCTAATTGAGTTCTCTATTGGGAGTTTCTCGAATAAGGTACTATGTGATGTGGTTCCTATGAACGTTAGCCACCTACTTTTGGGAAGACCATGACAATATGATAGAAAAACTATGCATAATGGCTTTACCAATTGTTTCTCATTCACGATCCATGGAAAAATAGTCAAGCTAACCCCACTCCTACCGGAACAAGTAGCCAAGGATTGCGAAGAAATAAAGGAAGGAAAGTTAAAGACTACCTTATTCATATCAAAGAAAGAAGATTTGGGGTCAAATCCTCAAAAACCCCGAGAGGATGATGCAAATTTGAATCCATCAAAAGATATCAAGTCAAAGATCATGGAAATTTTTCAAATCATTCAAAAATCATAACAAAATATCCACTTTTTTAGGATATCTAGATCCACTTATCTAGGAGATCGAGATTCACTTATCTAGGAGATCTATATCTACTTATTTAGATTATCTTTTATTTAGTTTTCTAATTTTTGTTTGTAAAATGCTATATTAAGCCACCTAATTTTATGTTTTAGAGAGTTGGAGATTAATATAAAATAGCTTTTGCTAAACCCGAAATTGCAGTGATTCCTCTTTCAAATAAATTTGTGAGTTACATCCAAAGAACCATTTGGTAAGTTATATCCAAAGAACTCTTCGTGTGAGTCATATCAGGAGAGCCCTATCGCAAAGATTGCTTTTCTAAAAAGTAGTCATTTTTCTTCATTCATCTTTTTCTTTCTTTAAACCCCTTCCGTGCGCACATCACAAAACCATCAAATACTTGTTAAAGGTCAGAAAGTGGGTGGATTTGTGAAGTACACCAAATCTTTTACATTTGTTCTTGAACTTCCACGTATGCTTAATCTTAAATAACTCCATGATATTTTTGGATGCTTGATGAATTTTTTCCATCCTCTTTCTTCTTTGAAGACCTACAAAATAATCACTCAAATTATGGTTAGTGAATCTCCTTGCTTGATTGTTGATAGAGTGGATCCGTAGTTCATCAGGTCCACTTCAAGGTAGAGATTTAATTTTATATACAGTGTTGCACAGTTTTCTAACAATAATATTTTGAGACGTGTTCTCGTATAAAATAATGTGTCCATTTTATGGCTTATCGGATTTTTTATACATTATATGTAATTTTTTAATAGAAGTATTTTATTAAGCAAGCACATAAACTCTGTGGATCAACTTGGCCGTGTGAATCGAGTTCGATAAACCTAAATTCACATTTTATTTTATTATTACCCACATTTGATTGTGGGGAGGATGTGTTTGTTTGTTGTTTACTAGAGTAATGAGATTGTTGTATGTGTCATGTCTCTGGGAGCAAAACTTTAAACCTAATCAAGGTCTTTTCGTGGCTTTTACGATTACCAAGTATCATCATTTTTATGTGATATATCAATGACAAGGTGTCCTTGGAGTTTATGAATGACTTTATTTTCACTAGGATTTTTATACGAAATAATAAGGGTCTGTTTTAAGTATGTACGACATTATAGTGAGTTGTTTAAACGTGTCATTTTGTACAATTTTCTAAAATGAATTTATGAAACATCATTTTTATGACCAAGTATGCTTAATCATTGTCTTTAATTCATATGCTAAATATAAAATTTTATCTCTATAAAGTTTAGTTGACTTACCTTAAATGACTCTTCCATTTCAGGACTTTATCAATACGATTTTTAGCTCCCAAATCAAGAATAATCTCGGTGGAATTTATATTTTTTTTCAGTCTTTTAAGAATTTTTGTTATATAGTAAATTACATGAGGTTACAATTTGTTAAAAATATTGTAAGCTTTTATTTTTATTAATTTATTTAGTACAAAAAATTTTAGATTTATATTACTATTATATTATCTCTATATCATTTGTTAGACCTATATAGCTCAATTGTTATTTTAATATCCCGACTGTTATATTGAAATTTAATGAGGATAAATTAGAAAGTAATTGGGGGTATTCATATTAGTCGGATATTCATCAGGGGTATTACCAAAAACGTATTTATTAGAATATAATTTGTTAGAATTTATTGGATGATAATTAGGATTAATTTGGAATAAATATTTTAAGATAAATTTTAATGGAAAATTATCACGGATTTGTATTTTTACACATTTCGGTCAAGTGCAGTCGATGCTGGGTCGAGGTGCCTTGTCTGAAAAAGCATTCTGGTCATTCCCTGCATTTTGGGATGAGCTGGAACGACAATTCACGTCCGAAATCGTCCCATGTCTGCAAAATGAGTTTTCAAATGAGTCGAGACGCATGAAGTTCCCTCATCCGAAAAATAGGTTTAAATTGAGGAAGAAATATGGACTAAACCGATTTGGTTCGACTCAGTCCAAAAACAATTGTGTTGCTCAGTTTTAATTAAAAATGAGGAAAAGAAATAATGAATTAGTTGTTATTGAAATGTAAGAGAGTAATTAATTGGTGATAAAGTGAATATTATGTGAAGATTAAATGAGGTATTAAAAATAATAGAAATTTAGAGTGGAGTGCTGAGCTGGTTCGGTTCGGTTCGTGTTCTACTGGTTCAGTCTGGATTTTAAAACAAAATGGTCGCAGGTCATTTGAGAGGGAGAGAGAGATCAGGACCGAGAGGAAGAGCGATGCAAAGAAAGAGAGAGAGCTTGGGAGAATGCTTGGGTTCTGGGCAACGGTGCCCGGCGAGTTTGCAAGTCAGCGTCGTTGGTCTTAGGCACGCGTGGAACGTTCGACTCGTGGGGACGATTTGGACCAAACGAAATCAGGAGTTGGAGCTTTGCAATGCTAGGCCAAAGTAAGTCTCGTTGATGGATTTAATTATGTTCTATGTTTTTCTCCCTGGCATTTGGATGGATTTCGGCAAAAGTGTGACCGTGAATTTGCTTCAGCTGGTGATGGTAGGGACACGAATTGGCGATGGCAGGGGTGAATCGCGGCCTGTGCATTTCACACTGAACAGGACCTAAATGGGTTTTCTTCTGCAGCTTCTTCGATCTTCACGTAATTCTCTAGTGAGGATAAAGCGCTTTCCACGTGGTGATTGGTGAATGGACCACCTTCCTTTGAAGTGCGTGACTTCCCTGAATACCTGCGTCTTCCTTGCCTATTTAGGAGTGACAACCGATGTATGGGTGATGGAATGGCCGAGGCAAGAGAATGCTCTCTGTGAATGGACCGAGAGCTCTCTGTGAATGAACTGAGAGCATTCTGTGAAATGAGAGAAGGAAGTTGAAGAATGGGGAGCTGGCTAGAAGTCCCCTGCTTGCCTCAGATCTTCTCGGACGTTCTTGACTGGTAAGGATTTCTCTATATGGATTTTGTGTTAGAAGATACGTTACTTTATTGTTGAGTTGTTTCTGTCACAACCTGAAGGCGGGCTTGACAGAACCGTCGGGTCAGGCGACCCGATCCTCATAGAGAACCCGATCATCCAGCCCAAGGCGTGTGTTTTAGCGAAAGACTTATAAATTTTTAGTTCGGCCCAAAGGATAAGGGCCTAGGTCCGAGTAGAGATCACGAGAAAATAACGATGCATAAATTAAAATGAAATCCAAAGTACTGTGCAGCAAATCCAATCCAACAGTATTAAGTTTTACAAACCAAATAAAAATATCAATGTCCTCACCAAATAACGATAAACCACTTAGATCAAAATAACAGAACACTTCAGCTTCTGATCCTCAGCTACTCTTGACTTTAATTGAAGTTTTGAGGGAGGAGTCGTTTAGAATGAGTAACTAACTCAATAAAGTATAACTATACTAGCTACACCTCATGCAAAACTGGTTTTTCTCTATTTTTGAAAATAGCATTATCTTTCTCATTTTTCTGTACATGGATTTTAATTTGAAATCTCTTTCCATATTATAAATCTGGCCCAAGGCCATCGATGAGACTTTTATCGAAAACTCACTATATACATAGATAGTTATACCTCGTAAAATAGGTCATCATCATTTTCCAATTTGAAAACGTTATCAGTGAAAATTGGTGGTCACTCAAGGACCCACCCGACACTCATAAGAGAATAGGTGATCACCCGTCAATGATAACACCTCATGAGGCAAAAGAAGTATAAATGACGGCGGTCCATAGATCCGGCGCATCACCCGAGTTGCCTGCAATTAGCTAAGCAGCGACACGACTCGCACGATCAAATACAACGGATACAGTTGCTCACTATATATATAGGCTTGTTTAACAGCTAAGATACCTAGAAGTTTCAAATGGACAGAAGTTGCCAACGAGCAAGCTTGACCATCATGTCACCTGT
Organism: Begonia loranthoides; assembly: GCA_022433065.1. Classification (NCBI taxonomy): domain Eukaryota; kingdom Viridiplantae; phylum Streptophyta; class Magnoliopsida; order Cucurbitales; family Begoniaceae; genus Begonia; species Begonia loranthoides. Next base: position 27,225,102 of record CM039478.1, read on the forward strand.
CAAGTGAAACGGTACTTAGGTTAAACAAGTCTCAGCGACTGAGAACCGTTTCATCCGTGGGACAAACCCTGGCCAAGTTTAGGGGTTTGCAACCCAAGAAGACATCATCACTCTCTCATACTATTTACAACTTCCAAGGCTCTCGACTTGAGGACACGTCACCAATGTCCCGATCTATTATCGCACGTCCAACAATCAACCTTCACACAGCAAAAGGTTTCCAAGGGAATAGACTCGTGATGCTTTAGCGTTAAAGTGTCTAAGGCACCAAGAGGATTCATCCCCCAGTATATGCACAATAATTTCAAACCATGTACAGAATTAAACGTAAAAAAACACACTACTAGTAAAAAATTGACGTACTGTCGATTAGTCCCTGTCATTTTTCAAGTGTGGTATTCCACAAAATAATTATTTTGAAAATGGAATGCGATGCAATGCAATGCAAGAGGTATAGAAATCCCTACCTTTTCGGCGTTCTTACTTATTAAGCAGAGCAACCATCTCCTCAAGAATTGTATCACACTCGCCAAAATCGACAAAGCCTGACAAAGGTATAAATGTGGGAATTTCATAATTAAATTCTAGAAAATAAACATAGGGTCCTATACCGGGAATAGGAGCCCAACTGACGTATAAACGAATCATCTAAAATTTTTAAAAACTTTTAAACCCCATTCAGCATTGTGTCATTCTCAATAACTTTTATCAAAACCGTGAACAAACATAGGGTCATTCCCAAAATCATAGGTTATCAACTTCAATATTTATCTTCAAAGAGTAACCAAAGTTACGAATCCTCAAGTGTTATTAACTACATGTAAAGCAACTTCAATCTTCAATCCACAACAATTAACCGTGAGCTAAACTAAATACACCCAACTAATTCTTCCTCTTCACGGTTCTTTAAACGTAAGTTAAACAAGGCAACATTCAAAGCAAAAATCCAAACAGAGATCATGCAGAACCCAACATCAACCCTTTTAACAACATTTCATTCATCCCTGTCCTGCAATCTTTAATCTTCAGTTAAAACAATAACCAAACATATACTCCTCGGCAAAATGGACAGTCCTAACGCTTAACATCCGTAAAAAAAAAAAAAACAAAACAGCCCCTGATACTCATTTACAAAAACAGAATCCAACCTCACAATAACAAGAATCCATATAGATCAGAACCGGGCATAACCAATGACAGCAAACGTTCCTTATCGACTCAACAATCGACATTATTCATCAAAACAAACAACAGTAAATTTGGTAATTACTAAATCCCGAATAGAATCCAGCATCAAACTCATCACGAAATCAAAACAGAACCGGTGTTACTTACCTTGAATCGGAAAAATGGCAACAAGCAGCTTCCCGGTTCGAAGCTAGTATTCGTCGCCCACAACCAACAGTCTCGAGCTCGCAGCTCGTTCGCTTTCGGAAATGCTCGGACCACCCACGGTCAAATGCTCGAACGAACCGCAGCTCTCTTCGCCGGAATACCTCAGATGGAGTCGCTAGTCATCATCGCCCAATCGCCCGAGGTTCGTCTCTCGGCCAAATGCCCTTCTCTCTTTCGGTTCACAGATCGCTGGTCTCCTTTCCTCTCCAAGGTATGCCCGCAAGTCCTCTAGGTCGGCGGAACACACTTTGCCCTTTTTTTTTCTTGTTCTTCTCAAACTCTCCCGCGACTGAAAGTTAAATGGCGGGCCGCCCTAATTCCCTCTGCAAAATGGCCGTAACCTGCTATCTTTTTCTTTTCTCTTTAATTTTCTTATCTTATTCTTTTTTTTTTTGTCTGTACTTCTTCTCTATTTTAACCCCTTCTCTTTCTTTTCATTTTTCTTCCACCTTTTTATTTCTTTCATCCCACGTTTTTCTCACTTCACTCTCCATTCCCGCCCGCCACTATTCTTCCCTCCTTTCTTTAATTTTTGTCAACCACTTTACCTTATTTTTATTTCCAATCTTTATTTTTTCATTAAATTTAATTTAAATCTCACTTATTTAGTTAATGTCACGTATACATCAAATATGCATATTACATTTTTAATTTTTTTCATTTTTCACTTCCGACTTATCCTAAACGTCACCAAACGATGATTATCAGTCCAATTTAATTCTCCAATTATGTTTCTTAAATATATTTTCCGTTCGAAAATCTCTAATTCCACTAATTTGACCAATTGACCAAATTTACGTATGTGGCCGCTACATGATAAATCGGGTCAACTACCAACGTTATGACAGATTATAACGCAAAAAATTTGCACGTAGAACTTCTTATTTAAAATTTCACTGGTTTTACAGTTTATGCAGGATTAATTGTGTGAGAAAATTATTATCCTGCTGATTATTTCCTATGCATTGGTTGAGTTCTGTTATGAGATTTGGTTATGCCCTTTCATTGTAATTCATGTGGATTGATACGTTGAGGAGTAGCTATGTTGCACTGGTTTGGATTGTCCCTATTTTGGATATTTGTTAGATGCTAAGTTTAACTATTAAACACTTGAGGCTTTTGATTGTTGTTTGAATTTTATGCGTGGCACGAAAACGATAGTGTTAAGCAGTGAAGCAAAGATGTAAATATAAGTGGCGTAAGGATTGTTTATGATTAGTGTTGAGAGCTGGAATTATGCCTCTGTTGGGTTCAGTTGTAAATATAAATATTCTGTTGATGAATTTGGCCTCTTTTGGTTTAGACTCATTGGTTCTGTGATGTGATTAACACTCTATATCTTGGATTTAATTTGGTTGGGTACTATTCTGCAATTTAATTACTAATTAGATTTCTGGATAAAAGTGAATTGGTTACTACCTTGTTGGATGGTCTATGTGGATTTTGGTTGAGGATTTATGATTTTAAGTTGTGTTATGGGAATAAGGTTAATTAATCTATAGGTATTGATGGTTTTATATTTAATGATTTTGAAGGTATTAACGGGAAAAAGGTTAAAGAACTAAACGCGCTAAGGACTGCAGATAAGTTGATATGCATGTGTTTTGGTCTCCGGACCCTACATCGCAAGAATTAAAATTGTATGCTGTGTGTTTATTAGATTTAGGTTCTTTTCATAACTTGTTTATAGCAAGGTATTTATATGATCATGTTTGAGGATATAGGACTGTATGCATTCATGAGCATATTGCATGACATACTTAATATATATATATATATAAATAGACATGTGGAGGTTCGGGAGAATTGGTGGTGACACCCTTATTGGTGTAACTACTCCCACATAGGGAGCGGAGTTACGATTAAGCCACATGGACCTTGGGATCCTCTTCTCTTGTATAGAAATCCCTAATGTCTTCAACAAAAGTGTATGGATACAGCACATGGTGACACCCCTATTGGTGTGTCTCCTCATTGGAGATACGGTTAAGCCACATGACCAATTGACGTATCCATCTCTTGGATTAACAAAAAATATACGGTTCTTTTCTGTAATGTATTGTATGATCATACATCACATCTGCATTGCATTTAATTCTATCACTTACTGAGCGTTAGGCTCATTAGTTAAGTCTTGTTGATGTAGGTATGTATGAGAAACAAGAGATGTAATACCCCGATACTAATTTTTTTCCGTGTACGTGTTGTAAACAAACTTTGGAGATAAATTATATATTATATTGCGTCCCTATACGTGTTCAATTTTGACTTGTAATTATGGGGAAATTATTTCGTGATAAAATGTAGTAGGAAAAAGTGAAGGAATATGAAAATTTGGTTAAGCGGACGCATATGGACGCCACGCAGACGAGAATTGGCATCCGCAAGAACACTTGGGGATGAAGGTATGACGAATTCTCGTGTCCTGAGTTTACCCTGTCGCTCTGCAGATGAAGTGAGGACAATGCGAACAAGGACGAGAGGCGTCTGCATCGAATCTGTCCAATTTCTGGATACCTTCGGACGAGTGCGGATGAGGTGAGGCCTCGTCCAATTTGCCTCTGTCCAATTTATGGACATATGCGGATGCGTGCAAATGCTTTGTGCAGATACCATAATGTATCCGAACAACAACTACGGACGGTATGGACGAAGGTGGGGATGCTGTTTCTCGTCTGTGAGCACAATTTTTCCTATGGAATTTTACTCATGCGGACGAGATCTATGCGTCTGCACTCGTCCGAAAGATCGTAAATATGTGATAGAAAATGATTTAAAATCAGAACAAATCAATGATTAACCAATAGAAGCACAGCTCCTTAACCAAATCGCCCTCCACCACGTCCCGACTAGTAGGAACTGTCGCTTGCACCTCCCCTTCCAAACGTACAGCTTGTCTCGTAGGTGGACTCCCTCCTATTTAGCCCTAGCCAATGCCCCTCCCCTGGGTGCATCTTCTTCTTCGTTCAAGTCCCTTGCTACTGGAGTAGTTCCTGTGTGGAGTGTGGAGATAGAGGGGAGCTGCTATCCGTTTGTCGAATCATCTACGAGGGTAAGGAATGGGGTAGTCTTTGGCCATGTGGAGGCCCTACACCCAAGTAAAGTGTGCGTGGGTTATAGATTGTCTATGCTCTGTAGAATTCTTCCTTGAGTTACATATTGTATTTCCTTTGCAGTTGTTTCCTCATATATTGTTAGTTGCCTTAGACTCCCATGTTTTTCCTTTAAGCACTTATCTAGTGGTTGCGTTTCATTTCTGCTTGTTGATGGGTTCTATTTACTGGACGTTACGCTTAATAACTCTGCTATACATTTCATTACTTATTAACCTTGGATTCCATTACTGAATATTAAGTTGATAATGCTGGGTCCTATTTGATGATAAGCTAGGTTGAGTAAAACGATGAACCATGGATCTCATGCTTAGTGTTAAGAAGAAATGATGATTTGTAGAACTCTATTCTTCAATGCGTGTTTATAGTCTCCTCTGAGTTTATAGTTCCTCCAAATGATGATATTGCCCTGGCGAATCATTTAAATTGTGCAAATGTTCTAAAAACATGTGTTGTCTTACATTCGGATTGTGTTACTTTCTATATTGTTCGTTGTCTTACATTTGGATTATTTTACTCTCTATATTGTTCGTTGTGCATTCTCTGTAAGGATGTCCATTAAGATATCTCTGTTGTTGTTACATTCATTATTAAAAGCATATACGTTTAATCTCCTATCATGCTTAATATTCACTGTCAAACCGTAAAACATGTATGACTCGTTTATTTTGCTGTCATATTTCGGATTCACTGCTAAGATCTAGAAGCACGTAGGTTAGCTCCTAATCTGCTATACATGCCATTAATAACTCTGTAACAACCTGGATTTTTTAACCATTTTAAAAATACATTCTTAATTACTAAAGCAACAAGTTTCAGAGTCAAATCTTTATTTAAAAACAAATTTTTTCATAAAAGGACTATCAGAAAGCAAAAAATCCGATCGTTACCAAAAGCTCATTTTATCATTCATTAAATAGTGAAGAACTATTATTTACAATTTTACGGAAGCGATATAAAAATTCATTCTTAAAAGTCGCGAAGGCATAACTAAACAGAAAACCCAACTTACGAAAATTGTCATTTTATCAAGGAAAACTATGACTAACAATTTTTGGGGAAAACGCAATTTAAAGAATCAGATAAAGTGATAATTTAACTTGAAGTGTTTAAATTTCGAAAGATAAATCTACGTACTATTCCAAATAACATTCAATAAGGGTAGAAGGAAAATTAACGTTCACAAAATAAGTTTAGACGTTAGCCCATACAAAAGTTTCTTCTTCTTCATTACTTAGTGTCGTACTACTACTCTGCTGGCGTCTCTATCAGATCTACCTTAGGCTCCACCGGAATGGCCTCCTTTACAACTCTTGGCATAATCACTTCATTACCTACACCACAAGTAAGGACGTGAGCTTTCACCCAATAAGGAAATGGGGGAAAAACAATTATGCATATCTCTCTCTTTAATTCTTCTTAGAATGGGGGCCACCCAAACCAACTCTTTTATTACGTTCATTGGTTCTTGATTCTTTACTCATACTTCGAGCTGGAGATTGGAGTTTGTCCTTTGAGATGGCCTAGTTGATCGGCTTCTAACCTCTGGTGCGCATGCTAGTCCCTTTCCCTACTAAGTGAGAGTGTATCCTAGCTGCTAGGCTAGATCTGGACTATCCATCTACCTCAACTCCCTGGTTGTCCCCTTTCCGGCGTATCCTGCCTTCAAGGTTCCTCCCCTTCTGGCGTACCCCGCCTTCAGAGTTTCTGCCCTTCCGGCGTATCCCGCTGGAGGGTTTCTTTCAGTGATGGGCATGTCCCGCCCATCCTGAAACATTCTTGTTCTTAGTGTTTTTTCTCACTCATGCATGTGGGTACCACCTTGAGGGGGTACTCCCTATTTAGTTTCTATTAACGTGAATACAACCTATCATTTATAACTTCATTAACATATATAAAGAAAGTGGACAACAATGCTTTAGGGAATTCACAATATATAACAGGTAACCCAAATAACATAACAGACTTATGTACATATCAAAGGTAATAACAGCGCATAACCACTAGGAGGAAGCTAAACATACTAATAATCACCCAATAAAAATAGGAACAGAGCATGCTTTTATATAATGAATGCAACGACGGCATAGAATTATGAATAATTATTGAATTAGAACCACGATCATGCTTGTAAGCCTAAAGAAAACAGCAGCGAACACATGTTGAATTTAAGATGGCAAAAACATGCTTATTATCGACTGAAACAGCAGTAAGAGTTAAGGAAAAAAAATGAAACGATGTGAGCATACTTTTTAATTATCTATATTCAACAGCAATCTACCAAAATAGAAATAGTGAAAACGTGCAGCTTAAACGACTAATAATCCAGTAGGAATAAACCCCAAAACATGAGTTCAATCGACCAACAATAGCGGTGTTATACGACTACATGAGATTATAGGTCACGTTTTTGAATGACTGAGAATAGCAGTGCTCAATAACAAGCGGAACAACGAATTAGGTCCACGAATCATGCTTCATAATGACAACAAATAACAGTAAATTATGCCGAAATGGAACACCACATCATGCTTCTCAAACGATTAATATATCGCAGCTTAGATAACAAATGTGCTTCGCAAATGATTAACATACAGCGGCAAACAAACACTTAACATGCTTTTCAAGCGATTTAGATACTAGTGACAATATCAAAACAGGGTAGTAAAACAAGTCTCATAATGAGCATAGTCGATAGTAAATATCAACGAAAATGAAACAACAAAAATCATGCTTTCCAAACATTTATAACCTCAGCGAATAGTAATGAAATGAAATGACGAGCATGTACTGAATAAATCTTACACATCAAACATTTGAGCGGAAGCCTACTCATAGATTTGCTAACTACAATAATAAAATCTATTGGGTATTCATTCACATTCTCTTCCATTTTAGGCCTCTTTTCTCTTTAGTTCATTCAAGTTCAGACCAATAATTTCACCCCTTTCTATTAACGTGAACGTCCTAATGACAGCAGTAAGAGAACAATCAGTGAATATCAACAAGGAAAATAGTAAGGAAATGCATTCTTCCAGCATAAATGAAATAAAACAACAATCAATAGAACACCTAAGAAAAACATGGGTGTTTAAGGCATCTAATAGTTTTCAGTAAACAACTACGCAGCAAAACCTTATGGCAACTTCAGAACACTATAAAATCTTCACACACACACACTCTATACTTGTGTGTAAGGCCTACACCTGGCCAAGACAACTCATTCCTTACCCTTTTGTCGATAATTCAACTCCCAGCAGCAGCCCACTTCAACCCCACGCAGGAACTCACCCAAAGCTCCTCTAGGAAGAACACCAAACCCAGAAACAAAATGAGGGTAGAGGTGAAGGAGTTGGAGATAAATGGACTCACCTGGGAGACCATTCATACGAGTGGCAGGAGGGGATGTAACGGACAAATTTTCAGTGGGTCGGGAACGTGGGAGTGAGAGGCATCGGGCTGCGTTTTGATTGGTTTTCCCATCATTTTTGTTCTTATTTAATTTTATTTTGTCGCTGAACTGCTGCGATTCGGACGAGTACGGATGGCTTTCTCTCGTCCACAGCTCGTCCGCAAGGCCTAATTCCTTAGGCAATTTCGTGGCTTCGGACGAGAAACGGCATCCCCCTCTCCTCCGTACTATCCAGATAACCCTTCGAACACCATTTGGTGTTCTCACGTCATCCCCATGTGTCGTCCGAATGTGTCCAAAAATTGGACAGATTCAAATCAGACGAGGTCCTTTCTTGTCTGTCGGCATCCGGACCCGTCCGAAAGTCTCCAAACTTAAACATATTTGATGCGGACGCATTCTTCCTCATTCGTATCATTTGCAAGGTCATCCGGAAGTCCACGTCGCGCTGAAGTTCGAACGTGTTATCTTGTACCCGAAGTCATCCCAAGTCGGGGCGACAATCCAAGTGTGTTGCGGACGACACTCCACATCTGTAACATCGTCCTCAGGCATCCTAATGGACCAAAAGTCCATTTCCTTTGTATATTCAATTAAGTTTTTATCCGAATCGGGTTTCCCACAAAATAATGAGTCACGACACAACACGTATAGGGACGATGTACCTATACATTGCGCAAATTTCTACTTCCAAGGTTTGATTACATAGTTTAACGGAAAAATTAAGATCGGGTTATTACAAACTCGCTGTAGTATGCTGTTACGTTATGTCGAAGAGTTCAGCACATTAATACATTTCATTACAATAGATTTTTGTTTCATTCATTATCGAGAAGCATGATCTGTAAATTCTGTTTCGCGGTGCTGTTCGATATTATTGTTGTAGATTTTAGTTGTTAAAAAACATGTTTTCGCTGTTCGCTTCGTTATTTCTCACTGCTATTATTATCGTTTAAGAAGCACGTTTCGCTATTTCATTTCGTTTATTAAACGTTGCTGTTACATTTGTTGTATAGAAGCATGTTCTATAGTTTCATTCTGTTTCTTTATACGTTGCCGTTTAATCGCCATGTAAAAGCATGATCCGTTGTTCTGTTTTATTCGTATTATGCTACAGTTATTTTGCCATTCAAAAGCATGATATGTAGTTTATTCCATTCATAATGTACTGCTGTATTTATTTACCGATTAAAAGCATGTTAGTTGTTCGTGTTATGCTGTTGTATTAGCCGATTTAAAAGCATGTTTAGTGGTTACTTATTGCTGTGTTATTAGTCATTTAAAAGCATGATTAGTTGTTTGTTTCTGCTGTCATATTAGTCGTTTAAGAAGCATGTTTCGCTGTTCTATTTTTGATATTTCTGCTATATATATATATATATATATATATATATATATATATATATATATATATATANNNNTATATATATATATATATATATATATATATATATATATATATATATAATTGTTAAGAAGCATGTTCGCTGTTCTGTTTTTGATACTTTTGGTGATGTATATTATCGTTTAAGATGCACATTGCACTGTTCTGTTTTCGATACTTTTGTTGTTGTATATTATCGTTTAAGATGCACGTTTCCCTGTCTTGTCGATACTTTTGCTACTGTATATTATCGTTTAAGATGCACGTTTTGCTATTCTGTTTTCGATACTTTGTTGTTGTATATTATCATTTAAGATGCACGTTTTGCTGTTCTGTCTTTGGATATATACATATACTGCTATTTTTAATGCATCGTTAAAAGCACGTACTGTTAATCTATTCCATTCATCGTACGCTGCTATGTGTTCATTTATTTTGCTACATATTGCCTAGCTACTATTGATGTAGATAATACGTGTTTTAAATTCTGCCCTTAAATTATCGATTATAAATTCTTTAAATTATTGTCAATGACTTTCCATGTATGCGCTATTTAATTTGGAAGTTTCCTTATACATTTACGTTAATAGAAACAAAGTAGAGAGTACCATCTCGGGGTGGTACTCACATGCATTGGGAAAGAGAAAACGATAAGAAACGAAATGAAAGGAAAAGGAAGAAAAAGGGAGTTGGAGGCGGATGGGTAGCGGATCTAGTCCGTGGCTAGGCGAAGCCCCTTACCTTGACGGGAACAGGGACTTAGTTGCAAGTAAAGAGTTAGGTCCGATCAACTAGTTAATTCCCTAAGACCCCTCCAATCTTCAACTCGAAGTACAAGTAAGAGAATGAACGAATAAATGTAATGAAAAGATTGGTTTGAGTGGCCCCCATTCTAAAAGAATTCAAGAGAGGCATAAGCATAATGCATTTGTATTAACCTATTTCCTTATTTGGCTTTATGCTCACGTCCTTACTTGTGGTGTACGTAATGAGTTAATTTTACCAGGAGCCGAGGAGGCCTTACCCGTGGAGCCTGCGGTGTATCCAGAGGAAACACGACCAAATTAAAGGCATGCTTCAAAGAAAAGAGGAAATATCTATTTTGTAAGGGTTTAACGACAAACGTGTTTGTAAGACGTTAATTATTGCCTAATTCTTGTTTTAAGTATTTAGTAGCCTACGTTTTTAACCTTAAACTCTAACTTATGTTTAAGTAAATTTCTGTTTCCATTTTCCGATACATCTTGAGAAGTATTTATTTTACGTTCCGCTGATTTCTAAAACGATATCTTTCCACTATTTAATGAACGTTGAGATGAGTTTTTGGTAACGATCGGATTTCCTTTGAGAAAAGACTCTGATACTATTTTATAAGATTTTTAAATAATGATTTATGTCATTTACCCAAAATTTTCAAAATTTAACGTATTTTTTAAGAGAAACAAAAAATTTTGGTCGTTGCAGGAGAGCAGGTTATGCGAACCACGGATATGAGAGATCCGAGACCCGACAACGATGCGGAATGTTCATAGGACGCCTTAGAGATTCAAACAGAATAGGAGTTCGACCTGTTATCTATGGAGAAATAAGAACCAAAACTATTAAAGAAAAGAGCTTGACCCAAACCAAACTTGTTGGTTGAACCAAAGCTATCAAGTTTGATCTCTTCAAGCAAGCAATTGAAGAAAATCAAGCTCTCCAAAGAGAACTCAAGAAGAGAATGCAAAATGCTCTCAAATTTCAAGTTGTAAGTTGTTCAAATTGTATTTTACAATGAAGACTTACTCATCTATTTATAGGCAACTCAAGAGAACATGGAAACATGTTAAAGTTAGGTGAAAAAATGCCGATGTGGCACTCAGGAGGCAGATCTGGCCGTGGCGCGAGAGTAGGTCGGTGCGCGCACTGTTCCTTTGACGGCGTGCGCGTGGGTCGGTGTCGACTGTCTGTACAACCCGATACTAATTTTTTCCCGTTAACCAATGTAATTAAACTTCAGAGAATAAAATTTTAGGATAGAACTCGTTTCTTTACCCGTTAGGTGGTAGTTTGCAAGTTCGTGGGAATTATTCGGATGAAAGTCAAGTTGAAAATGTGAAGGAAGTGAAATTGTGGTCTTTTCAGACGACTTTGAACAATTTCGAGCGACAGTGGGCACTGCGGACGTGATGCGTTTGAATCTGTTTGAATTATGGGTGAATTCAGACAACTCCAAACGATCTCGGACGAGGCGGACTGATTTCGGACAAGGTGGACGTTGTGCATTTCAATCGTTCAAATTCTGGACAAATTTGGACGACGCGGACGATATCTTGGACGTCATTTTTGCTTCCAAATTCTAAATTCGGACGGTTCGGGTAGAATTTGGACGCATCTTCTCATCCGAATCTTCACTGTATAGCGAAAAAACTGATTTAAAATTAGAACGAAAATGACACTCAACGAATAGAAACGCGAGCCACCCAACCTCACCCCCACGATCCCGACCAGCAGAGGATGTTTCCTGTAACTCCTCTACCACACGTGGCATTTGTTCCCAAGGTGAGTCTATTTTATCCAGCTCTCCTTTCTTCTTCATTACTTTTCCTGGAGAGGTTCTGGAGGGCTGCTGTTGTCCGAGTGAAGGTTTGACCACATGGGTAAGAAATGGATTGTCTTGGCTAGGTAGAGGCCCTACACCCAAGTAGAAACGTGTGTGTGTGTGTATGTAGTGAACTTCTTCCAGTTAGTTCTTGATTTCCTTTATAGACTGCGTTTTCTTCCTCTGTTCCTGTTTTTATTTTGTTGTGACGTTCCTACTTATGATGTTGTTTACATTCCATTGATGTCTTCATCGTTACTTACTGTGTCTAGATTTTTCTTATAACATGTTATTGCTACTGGTATTCTCTGGATGTTCAGCATGCAAGTCCTCGCATGATGTCAAAGTTTAGATAAATAAAAGATGACTTAGTAAAGTCATGGTGTATGTCAAGGATGAACAATGTTTATATTCTGCATAAGTTTATACTCTGCTTTCCTTTTATATATTCCCTTACCTTTCTGCCTTGTGAAACTTGTGGTACTAGTTAGCTTAATTAAACTTGGTAGCGTGATAGCCCCTTAATAACTCAAGGAGCATGTAAAGTCTCTGCTTTAAAATTTGTTGTTGTTATATACTTCAACGCATGATAAATTCTCTGTTATCCTGATGACTGCTGAAAAATATTGGATAATAGCTCAAAGTATGAATACTTCCTAATATGTCTTGTGATGTTGTCGTTGTATGTCGCTGTTATCTTTAGTCGTGTTATTTGATGTAGAGAGCATGAATTACCGTCAGTTCATCGTTACGAGCTGATGTCAAACGTATGGCATGAAATCGCACCTTGCGAATTGTTTTATTAGCCGTTAACAAGCATACTTCACTGCTCCGTTGAATATTGTTGTTGTTTCTCTTTTAGTCATTAAAAACATGTTCATTATTGTTACGATTGTTATACTCATTGCTCATGAATTGGTTTTGACGCTTGTTTTTACTGTTATATATTCAGCATTAAACACTAAATTGGTTATAACCCACTGTCGTTGTATTTCTTAGTTGCTGTTATAGTTTGTTGTTTCGTTTCTGTGTTAGTTTGTTGCTGCATATAGTTAGTTAAAGAGCATGTTCGTTTTCTTACTTGGTGATTAATTATTGCTTAGACATTCAAAAGCATGACCTATAGCTTTATGTGTCATATATCCTTACTGTGTTCATTTAGATGCATGTTTAGATGTTTTAATTTGATGCAATTACAGACGATTGGAAGCATGCTTAGAGGTCTATATTTCTTATTGTTGTAGTCGTTTATAAGCATACTTAGGTGTTTATATTCTCTGTTGTCATTATCACATAAAGCACGTACTCACCACTATTTAATTCTACACATGTATATAGCTAAACTAAATTGCTTGACTAGTTTCACTTAAATCTCTCAGCACATTATCCATTCTTGCCCTTATTATCAAATATATTATGTTGCATGTTGATTAGTATCTTCTCCATTAACTAGCATGTAAATTAACCAATTTTCTAAATTTCAAGCATGTTAATCTATCACTTGTATAAATCTTCAAAATTTTCGATTATTTGTTGTGAAGCATGTCAATTTTCGGTTTATAATTTCTGCATGATAACTACTATTAGTCTTCAAGCATGTTCATGACCAATTTAATGTCCCTTGTGCCTTCCCGTATTGAATCGACTATTGTTACTCCTTGAGCATGATATCCAGTTTCGCAATGCCTGTATTATTTAATATTGTTGCCTAATAGCAGGTTCTAGATGTCGTTTTTACATGTTTCCCTTATTATTCCGTTAAATTTCCGCCACTTATTATTGAATTGAGATTTTTGTCATTTATTTTCTATAGATAGACTATTTAATTTTAGTGTCCTTATATATTCACGTTAGTAGAAACTAAGTAGGGAGTACCCCCTCGGGGTGGTACTCACATGCATGAGTGAGGGAAAAACGATAAGAATGCAAAAGAAAAGGGAAGAAAAGGGAGTTGGGGGTGGATGGGTAATCGGGTCTAGTCTGTAATCTAGCTGAAGCCCCTCCCTTAACGGGTACGGGAGTTCTAGGTTGCAAGTAAGGATTAGGTCTGGTCAACTATACTATTCCATATAGGTCCTCCAATCTCCAGCTCAAAGTATGAGTTAAGAACGAAACGAACAAATGTAAAAAAAGATTGGTTTGGACGGCTCTCCATTCCAAAAGAATTAAAGAGAGGCATGTATAATTGTTTTCCCCCATTTTCTTACTGAGCATAAGCTCATGTTCTTACTTGTGGTGTAGGTACTGAGATGGTTGTACAAGGAGCAATGACGGAGGTCATTCTAGTGGAGCCTGTGGCGTATCCGGAGGAGATGCAACCCAAGTAGTAGTACGATATCAAGTGACAAAGGAAGGAGTAATTTTGTAAGGGCTAACGTCAAGTTATTTTACGAACGTTAAATCACCTGTTTTAACCCTTATTTGAGTACTTATTCAGAATATTATGTAAGTTTCATTTTGAAAACTCAAACCTTGGATTTCAAGTTATTATTTTTAGTTGATGCTTAAGTTACGTTTGCGCTAAATTTATTAATCACACTTTTCTCGATTTAAGTGACTGTTTTTAGTAAGTTGATAACGATCGGATTTTTGGCACTCTAATTTTTCTTTAAATGTTGGAAGTTTTATAAAAATAATGTTTTAATCGTTTAAAAAAAACTTAAAACTTTAACGTAAGTTTATTTTTTAACATAAGTAAGAATCTGGGTCATTACATGGTCGGTGTGCGCACTATTCCTTTGGCGGCGCGCGCATTCTACCTTATGGGGCGCGGGTTGGGCTTCTCCGTGGGCTGCTTGGGCCATTCTTCAAATTTAACAATATTGTCTTGCTTCCTTTGCCTTCTTGGGCCTTCATTGACTCTTCCTTAATACTTAACACATCCATGGGTCATGCCTTGCCATTTAATGGATCTTTAACTTAGACTTCATTCATTAAATCTTGCATAGTTTTGTAATGACCCAGTTTTTATTTACTTTAAAAATCATGTAAATTTAAAACTTTTTTTTTTTATAAAAATGTCAAAATATTTTTCCTTTATAAAACTCGATCGTTAAAATCCTTCACTTAAAACATTTATCATTTGCAGCGGAAGTAATAAACTTATTTTATGAAATGCAGCGGAATTGAAACAAGCATTAAAGAATTTTAGTTAATTTACAAACTCTTTTACACATAAATTCTCATTTACTTGTTTAGCCTAGCCACTCACAAGATCCACCCATGCAAATCCTTCATTAACCGTCTTTGACCTGTTCTCTTGTTTCTCGTACATACCTATATCACAAGACTTAACTAATGAGCCTAATGCTCAGTAAGTGATATAAAATAAAATAAACATGCTATGCATTTTCGAGATTCTTTTTCATTTTCCGTTTCCGTTTCTTTTCCTTTTCTTTCCGGTTTTGTTTCCCATTTCATTTCCTTTCTTTTTCAGTCTTCTTGATATTAACTTTACTTGATCTTTCTCTTTCTATTTCTCTTTTAATTTCATTTTCTGGAAGGGAACCTATTCGTTTCACATACCAAGAGAATGGATACATCATATAGTCATGTAGCTATCCATCACCTCTACATGAGGATACATCATATGGCTTCACTACCATGACCATCACCATTCTCTTTTTGTTGAAGACGTTGGGGATTTTCGTACAAGAGAAATGATGAACACTAGAGTCCACGTGGTTAACCGTCACCCCGATGAGGGGATACATCATATAGTGTCCCCACCAATGGAATGTCACCAAATCTCCCATCTATTCCATATACTGAGGGAATGGATACATCATATAGTCAAGTAGCTATCCGTCACCCCTACATGGGGATACATCATATGGCCTCACTACCATGACCGTCACCATTCTCTTTTGGTTGAAGACATTGGGGATTTCCGTACAAAAGAAATGATTAACACTAGAGTCCACATGGTTAACCGTCACCCCGATGAGGAGATACATCACATAGTGTCCCAGCCGATGGACAGTCACCAAATCTCTCGAACCCCCACACGCCTATTTACGTTTATTCAGTGACACAATGGATATTCTTACAGCTAAATGATGGTTGTTCACTCGGGTGATCAACCTTTGAGAACGCCGTTCACTTAGCATGTATGAGCATTCATCCCACCACTTTTTGTTTTTCTTTTCAAAACCCTGCATGAAACCCATTTTTGTATCTTTTGAAAATCATGATGCTCATGAATGCATACAATTCTATCACATCTTTCCAATAATCTCTAAACATGCTCATCTACGAAACAAATCATTAAAAGAACCTAAATCTAATAAACAGTCATCAAACAATAGCACAATATACGAAACATGCTCAATTTGTGGTAAGGCAGTAAATAACTCAAATATTCTATGAAAGTGGTAAACATTCAGCATACAACCCCTAATTCTTGCGATGTAGGGCCCGAAGACCAAAGCACAGTAAGTATCAACTTACCTCGTTTCTCACAACATTCAATGCTTAAAGCTAACTTTCTTCTTCTTAGTAGCTTCACAGTTTAGAAACGTCTAGTCATTACTAAAATCATTAACTCTACTTATTAGCTCACTAATTAATCTCCACACCTAATTCCAATTATTTACATACCTTAGACCAATTAATATCCCAACATAACCAATAGAATATAAAACTAAGGCTGTAGCTTAACAAGTTTATATCCAGCAATTAACATTCCCAACATACACCCAAGCAAAGAAACATCATCCAATGACAGATTAAACATCCAACAACAGGTTATAGCATTTATGATAACTATAACAATGAACAAATCCAACTTAACCACTTAGTCCAATTGATGATTATGTTCAAAATCAATGGAGTATACTAACAAAGTTGTCACGTACAGATTTATTCCCAAACAATTAACACTTCCAACAGAGTTAACAATTCCAACCATACTCCAAGTTTGATAGATTATCTCATCCCAAAATTACATGCTCCACAAGGTAATAAAGACAATAGCTGAACAATTATTGACAGAGCATTAACTTCCAAAATGGCCATCCAACACAAATACTCAGAGGCGGATCCAAGGAATCACACATAGCAGTAGACAGAGTAAATGCATCCTAACAACAAGTTATTTCCATCCAATAAACTTATACAGAATCAAACAGAGGTTAAATCCAATATTTATTCCATTTCTTTATCATTTATAAACCAAGCAGGAAGCAGGAAGACATTACTTTATCCAATATCTCAAAATCTTCCTCTAAACTAATTACTTTATTATAAACCAAACATAACATTCCAATTACTCTCACGGCTTGTACGTCACACAACCAACAGAGTGCTCATCCATACTTCAACCATCACAAATATTAATAACAGAATATCAACCCATTGAGTATACATTCAACATACACACGCTCAACAATAGTTAACAGAGAGGGGATCTATCTTACCAACACAGTAGCACTCTAGGAGCATCACCTCGACCCTTACTCCAGAGAGCACTAGCTCTTCACGTTTTTCTCCCCACTCCCCATTCTCTCGTCTTCCTGCCTTTTAATCCTCTTCTCTTCTTCCCTATATCTAGTCTCTCTCCTGGAGACAACCACTCTGGTAGAGAGCGAAATTCTCTTGCACGTCCAACCAACACCGCCCAGATTTTCAGAGTGTCCCCCACGCTGCACGTCAGTATCGCCATCACCGGTTCGAACCCAACAACAAGCTGGACCAAGGCCCTCAGCCGGTCCAGCTCAAACCGTGAGTTCCAGCCGCTCCCCTGCCGATTGCGAACAATGCCAAATCGCCAACTCCGAACCCCTGCAACGAACGACCACCATAACTCCAAGGAGAAGGAAGGAATGATTGGGATTACCATGACTCGACGCCTGAATCGCAGTCAGCGTAGAAAATCGAAGCTTCTTGGTTTGTCTCCCTTGTGGCTCGGCCATTTTCGAGCCCTAGTTCCACGCACCTACACCCGCAGTCTGCTGGAGAACCCGCGACGTCGCCTGGCGTCGCATCCCCCAACCTCGCGTAGCCCATCTCCCGCTCATCGTCGCTCGCGATCTCCCAATCGCCTTTCTCCTCATCGGCCCTCTCTCTCCCTCTGTTCTTTCTCTTTCGTGGAACTGGTCGAACTCCAAGGGAAAATCTCCCCCCTTTTAATTCCTAAACCAAACCAAACCCATACAATTCTAAACCGGTTCACTTTCTCTTCAACTCCATTTATTTCCTTTTATTTCTAATTCCCCCAATTAATCTTCACTTAATCTCCAATTAATTCTCTTTAACATTTAATCCCCAACTAATCCAAGAAATATTATTTTATGCTTCCAAATTAATTCTTAATCATCATCTAATAAATCTCGTAAAATATAATCTAATGAATACGACTATGGTAATACCCCGATAATTATCCAATAAATCCAAATATCCTTAAATACTTTCCAATTAACCTTATTAAATTTCGATATGGAAATTCAGGGTATTACAAGTTTGGTCCATTCTCTTTGTCCTTGATCCAAGTCTTGTTCCTTGCATGTTTGGGCTCTTATTGGCTCCTTGGATTGCATCATTCCCTCCCCCTTCGAAAAGATTCGTCCTCGAATCTTCTGCATCATAAAAAGACGAGTTAGTAATATTAAAGATAGCATTTTCCTTACCATGCTCGCTTTCCATTCGTAGATGACTCCAAACCCAATCTCCGGGTCAAATACAATTCTCCTTAAGCTTTTCTTAGCTGGTTGTTCATAAGGCTCATTTGTCTCTTGAATAACTTCTCTTTCCTTTGCATGTAATCACCTAAAATTCCAACCTTTTTCTTTCCACAAAATTTATCAAACACATTAGTGTGTAAAGATAATGGAAATGAAATATAAACTCCATAAGCAATTTCGTATGGTGTGTAAGATATGTTAGAATAAACAATCTTATTAGATGTTAACTTATCACGTAGAAAACACTTACTCAAATTATCATATGAATTTAAATGTTCAACATGTATCTTCACAAATTTCCAAAAATCGAAATCAATAACAAGACATATAATAGCACATTTTTTAATAAAAAAATTATACACATGACTTGTCAAATTCATAAGAGTGTTAAAATATTTAGATAATCCATATGGCAAAATTAACCACTCATATAGCCCATGCTTACTTTTAATGATAGCTTTCCAATATCCATTTGTCAAATTATTCTTATAATTCATGCATGTTCTATGTAGTTCAAAGTGGCCAATTATCAATTATAAAGATAACATGTAGCAACAAAACATGTATTTCCCTTGACTAGTAATCTTTTATGATAAAAATTGACACAATAAAACTTTTCACAAAAACACAAAAATTTTATAAAAAAATTTGCACATATATCTTTTTCAAAATTTAAGGCATTATTAAGTAAAAATCTAGTATTTTCATACCTTAAGAATTCAATTTGAAAAGTTAAAACATACCTTGTTGACAATGGGTTGGTGACCACATTGTCCTTACCTTTGTTATCATGGATGGTGTATGGAGTAGATTAAATGAACTCCATCCAATTTGCTTGACACTCGATTTTGCGAGGAATCGTTGCTTCCAACAAGAAATCGATTTGATGTTCTCTTTCTTTAATTAGGGGTATTTCTTTAGCTAACTCCTTTGGAAGTTTGTCTTCATTTTCCTGTTTACAAGAGATAAATTCCACTAGAAAAGAATTGGTTAGTTCATTAGAAACGATAGAAACATCTTTGTATAACAAAGGTATTTCTTCACTTTTCTCGCATTTCCTCACAAATTCACTCTTTTCCTCCAATTTCTTTTCTTCAACTTTGCCTTTTGTGATTTCTTCACTCTAGGCTTTTTCCACTTCGCTCGGTTGTTCGACTACTCCCTCATTTTCTCTCGTTGGCTCAAATACACCATCATTTTCCCTTGTTTGTTTGACTACTTCCTCATCAAACTTTTCTATCTCTTCGAATTTTTGGAACTCTTTGGCTATTCCTTCTTGATCTTTACTATCCTCCAACAAATCTCCTTTCATTGGTTCCTTCACTTCCACATCGCTATTTTCCTCGAGCAATGTTGATAATTCTTCGTGACTAGAATTGACATGTTCTTCAATTCTAAAACTTTTCTCTTCTCTTTCAATACATTGCTCCACTTTATGATCATCTTCAATAACATCGCGCTTTTCTTCAACGTCTTTCTTGGCTATCGTCTTATCTTCTTTGTTGAAGTTGAACTCTTCCTTAACTTCTTTTAGTTCTTCATTCACCACTTTAGGACTCAATATTTCAGTGGTGCTTGGTTTCTTCTTCAAGCAAGACTCATAAAGATTCGCAAAGTCGTATTGTGAAACCTTGGGCTTTCTTTTATCAACTTCAAGTTTCCTATAGTAGTGTGAAAAGACAAATCTTTCTCTCATGATGTCCTTTAGGTCTCCCCAAGATTTAATTGGTGGTTCTCCACTTCTTCTTTAATCCTTCAATAATTGTGTCCACAAATGTTCGCATGATCCGTGAACTTCATAGTGACCAACTTTATCTTCTTCTCTTTCGAATAGTTTCGTTGATCAAATATGGAATCCACCTTTTGTTTCCAATCCAAGAAAGCGTTAGGATCATTTTCTCCTCAGAAACAAGGAATATTCTCATTGATATGGTCTCAATTACGTGTCTCTCGATCTACCATACCATACCTTTCTCTTCGGTATGATCCATCATTGATTTCGTCATCTTTTCTCCTTCCACGACGAAAATTAGAGGATGGCATCTGCATTTGGTTCATTCTCTGAGCAAGATCTGGATATTGGTCTTGCATTGACCTCATGAACATTTTTAGATCCATGTCTTTTTCTTTTCTACTCATTTTTTTTAAACAAAAAAATGATCACACTAAGTGAACATAAAGAGAAATAAAATTACAACAATATAATCAAATATTAAACAAGAAGTAAAACTTAAAAGGAAGATAATTGATGCGATAAAGTAAGTACGATAAAGTAAATGCACTAAGTAAATGGTGCATAAAAGAGAATAATCTGATTTTTTTTTCACTCACGTGTTTACACTCGTATATATATAAATTGGCTTTTATCACATGTACTTGCACTCTTGTCTTTTACCACTCAATCTCTTCTTTAAGTCCTTAAAGAAAGAACTCAATCAAGATTCAATCAACAAATGTTGCAAGAAAATTTCAAACTTTTGAAACTTTAAATCCAACGTTCAAAAATGACTAGAATACAAGCCACTAAGGCATTTACTAGAATCAATCCTTGATACAACGTTTCGGATGAGTTGGATGCTTGAAGAGTGTAGGAAAAACAATCACCACCATAAGGTGAAACCTTGAAACAAATAAGGTACTTCACAAGAATCGAATTTTCTTTCGGTGAAATTTTAAAATTTGAAGACGAAGAAATTCGGTAAGAATATCAAATAGTTTTCAAGCACTTTTTTTTTTTAATTGAAAGAAACTTTGAAACTTGACAAGTTCAAAGAACACAAAATAAGAAAAATTGATTTTTTTTTTAATTGAAAGAAATCTCAAAACTTGAGAATTTCTAAGAACAAACAATAACACCTTTTCTTTTTTCTTTTTTTTTGAATTTGAACGAAACCTCGATACTTGAGAATTTCAAAAAGTCAAAAACAAGAACAATAATTATTTTTTTTTAATAGGATGAAATCTCGAAACTTGAAGATTTCAAAGAACACAAAAACAAGAGCAATTTTTTTTTTTGAATGGAATGAAATCTAGAAACTTGAGGATTTCAAAGAAACAAAAACAAGAACAATATATTTTTTTTTCAAACTTTGGATTAGAAAACAAGACAATGAAAGAAAGGTAAGAAGAACAATAAGCAAATGATTATTCAAAAAGATAGCATTTTGAATCGTAGGCAAACAAGCTCTGATACCAAATGATGCGAACCACAAATATGAGAGATCTGAGATCCAACAACAAGTGCGGAATGTTCACAGGACGCCTTGGAGATTTAAACGGAATGGGAGTTTGACCCATTATCTATGGAGAGATAAGAACCAAAACTATAAAAAAAAAAGAGCTTGACTCAAACCAAACTTGTTGGTTGAACCAAAGCTATCAAGTTTGATCTCTTCAAGCAAGCAATTGAAGAAGATCAAGCCCTCCAAAGATAACTCAAGAAGAGAATGCAAAATGCTCTCAAATTTTAAGTTGTAAGTTGTTCAAGTTGTGTTTTATAATGAAGAATTGCCCATCTATTTATAGGAAACTCAAGGGAATATGGAAACATGTTAAAATTACATAAAACATACAAAAAAATTGATCAAATTCAAAGTTAGGTGAAGAAATGTCAATGTGGCACTTGGGAGGCAAATCTAGTCAACGGCGCGCGCGTGGGTCGGTGCCAATTGATCGATTAGCGTACTATTCCTTTGGCGGGGCGCGAACTGTACCTTATGGGGCGCGGGCTAGGCTTCTCTGTGTGCTACTTGGGCGATTCTTCAAATTTAACAATATTGTCTTGCTTCCCTTGCCTTCTTGGACCTCCATTGACTCTTCCTTAATACTTAACATATCCATGGGCCATGCCTTGCCATTTAATGGATCTTTAACTTGGACTTCATTCATTAAATCTTGCATAGTTTGGTCAGCAGGTCAAAGACAGTTGATAAAGGATTTGCACAAGTGGATTTTGTGGCTGGTTAGGCTAAAGGATGTAAAAAAGAGAAAAAAAATTTGTAAAAAGTTTTGTATTTAAATCGTAAAAGAAAATAATTGTATTTATGATATATTTTATTTCTTAAAGTTTTCTGTTGTACTTTATAACTAAGGTTTTACAAATTGCAAACATTAAAAAAAAGATTTCAATTATTGTCTTTAAAGTCTTCCATTATTTTATAAGAGAAAAGAAAAGTTTTAAATTTCTAACGATTTTTAAACGTAAGAAAAATTAGGTCGTTACAGCTATCGAGCCTTGACTTTCAATAAAATTTAAGACTCCTGCTACTAATTAAGATAATTGAAGTAAAAGAGTTGGAAGATTATGTTATTTTGTGTTAAGTCGTTCTTTGTTCTATCTTGGATCATTCGCAAGTTGTGTCAACCATTAACTGCTAAAATGACAAAATCAATTAGTAAATGTAGTTAGACTATGGGTCTCTAAATTATTTGGTCATGTTTAACTACATAGAATGATTTGATTATGAAGACGAATTCGATATTATTAGGTTGACATGATCTAAAATTGAGACACTACCGACCCAAAACCTCTAGATGGGTATTAAATGATGTTTTATGACACAAATTTCCAGTGGTCCCTTGGTCTAGATAGCAACCCTCTTTTTAGGATTGATTAAGATAAAAAAAAAAAAAAAAAAAAAAGAAATGGAAGAGTAGAGTTGCAGGTAATGACAACTAAGTGGAAGACACCTTGCCAATAGGGGAAAGAAATATCACTTCACGAAAAGCAAATGGCCATAACTGATTTTCTTAATCCAATTAGATGATGGTTTCATTGGTTGGGAGAGAGACTATGATATTGTTAAGCACACCAACACTCTGTTTGATTGGCCAAACTTTATGAAATAATTCTCACTTCTATCAGAGTCTGCTAGAAAGTATTTGTTTACTACATTAAAGACAACCTCCTTTTGCCCTACTAATTAGTGATGCTCACTGTCAGCAAATGACCATTAATTACAGCCATAATACTTAAAAGATTCACTTAGATAACTTAAATCTATGAATTTGTAATCAATGAAAGCATCATTTTTCATATTAGATTATAATATATTTTGAAAATGTAATCCCATAAATTCATTTCTTCTATGGATTATGATATTCATTTAAAATCTCCTAAGGGAGGGATAGCAATATAAATAACTACAAATTCTTTCAAGAAAAATAAGGTTACATGATAACGACAAATCTCATTATAGACTAGAATGATCTAAGATGAGATAACGTGTTAGGGTCTCGTTAGTCATTGAGGTGATTGGTTTATAAGGAAATGTTTTTTAAAATTAATATAACACGTTTTGGGATAATTCTAAAAATAAAATTGGGTATGGTTTGAGTTAAAATGTATAATATCCTATTAGCATAAGTTTTTAATATTAGGATTAAAATATGTATGTTAGAAGAGCTTCTTTTAGGATTTGAACCAACCAAACTAAGAAGGAAAAGGTTATAAACTATGATTTGTACGCATTTTTAGTTTTAACCTATTTGTTGGATTTGCAGAAAGCATTCACAAAACCATTCGGAATCATCATCAGCCAAATTATTAGGTCTCTTCCAGCAGTAAGAAATAGGCAAGCTCAGGGATTGAGAGGGAGTTAATGGGAAACTTTTTATTTTTGTATTCCCCGCTTTGGGCAAAGCAGATTCATCGTCGTGCCTCAAGAAAACAAAAGAAATGTTTTAGAGATTTCCTTCAAACCGCGCGTCATCTTTCTGCTTTTTCTGAGTGATAGAAAATGCTTACTTTCTGTTTTTATGGTTTTCCAACTGGTGCAAACATGCCACCCAAACGTGGATTCAGTGTCAAGTGGTCTTGTGTTTTGGATAAATTTATGTTTTTTGTGTGGGTGCTGCTGCCGGCGGAACTTGGTGTTGGTTTTTATGTTCCCTCGCACGGCGGAATTATCGATGTTCACAACAACGGTAACGTGTGTAACCTATGTATCATGAAAAAACAATTTTATCATGAACATAAAAATGGATCG